>CAEGAD010018018.1:0-54854 GCA_903067055.1 Poeciliopsis paucimaculata | reverse complement strand
CTTCATAATCTGCACTCTTTTGGTTGAATGCAGTATTTATTTCCACTTTGGCTTTATGTTGTTTAGTTTTTATCCAAGTTCATTTTTTGTTGATAGAGACTGAGAATCCATTTTATTTTTGTTTTTGGTTGTTTTGTTTATCAGTTCCAGTGTTAAGTGTATCTATCTTTGGCATGCATTATTACATCATTTCCATTAAATCAGTGTAAAAAGGTTTTCAAACAATATTATCGTTTATCGCAATAATTTTTGAGACAATTAATCGCTCAGGAAAATTTGGTATCGTGACAGGCCTACTTGCATGATTTATAGCTCTCCTCTTTTTCCATCTCCCTTTCTACCAAAAAATAGATTAAAACAACATTTTTCAGTTTCAATTAGCTTTTTTGAAGGACAATTTTGTTTATAGAGCCAAATATTCATTCTATGTTTCTATTTTGTTTGTTTATCTGAGATATTTTGGAATTGCCTTCCAGTTGCAGTATTAAATGTTCATTAGAATTTAAAATTTATTGATCTCGGAGACCTCGTTCTTGCATTGTTATGGAAGTATCATTATATTACTTGAAAATGGTCTAAAAACACCAACATTTACTAGAATAACTTCTTGGACTATTTATCGTCCAACCAAATTACTCATGGTGACGGGCCAACTTTATTGTGTGCAGTTTTATTTTGCGCTTGTTCTAAGCGATACAGTATCTTGCCACCATGTACAAGCTCTTTAATACCTCCTACATATAATTTCTATTGTCATACAACTTAACTGAAAATGTTGCCATCTCACATACAATTTCTAATTATTGTTTCATATTATTATTATTAAAATTAAAATCCACTAAAATTAGTCAAAAGCTGAATTTAAAAAATCGTGAGCAGCAAAAGTTCAAGTATAAAGTCCACTACTGCTCTGTGATTTCAGTAGCAATCTGCTTTCTGGACTCCACAAACCAGTTCTGTCATGTCATCCTGAGTCTGCAGGCTATGCACAAGGAACTGAGTGGTTTGCAACACAGTATTACAACAAACCGTTCCTCATTCTGACCTATTGAGTAAAACAACCTTGCTTGTTGTGGTATGAGAGATAACCGGCACAAAGGATGAAAAAGAAGAAATACATACATACATACAACCTCCTGTTGCATGTCGTTAAGTACAAAGTAGTTTGGCGTTGTTAGCATATTTCTACCATCATAGAGCTAAATGTTTAAGGTAATTTTAAATGTCATAAGTTTGTGTAAGTGTCTAAAAGCAACATAACAGACTCAGTTTTAACGTTGAAAAGCATTACTTTTTATGCACAGTGCAAATACGCAATAACAGCTAGCATAGTTAGCGGCTGGTGCTAACGGAGATGGTGGGATTATTAATAAGAAATAATGGGATTATGAGGCTGTCAGTGTTTAGTTAGAAAGTGCTAAAAAATTAGTAGAAAGGCTCCTAAAAAAATATTTCATTGTTAGCTTTAGACGAAAATTACTGTATACGATTATGCAAAGATAAAGCCAGATATATTAGAAACACACCCACTACTGCTATCGACCTTGTGGTCAGTTACATTAAAACCTGGATTCTTCCTGGTAAAGCAGTTAGCATGCTAATGAGCTAACAGGAACTCGCTGTGGATTAAAATATTTACCATTAAAGTCTCCCGTGTCCGCCACCACCACGGTGAGCTTCTTCAGCTGGTTCAGGGCCGACTCCATCTTTCTGCGTTTGTCTGGTGAACTGCTAGACATGATGAGCGCAGACTGGGACCCCTTTTATATACAGAAAGCACGTGAGCGCTATTCGGAACATAAGGTAGGCGGGAGCGCGCCGCACGACAGGAAGAAGTCATCGGGAGCGCGCATAATGATTTCCCCACTGCACTGAAAAATTAAAGTTGAAATTATAAAATTGGGCCTATACGTAACGGTGAAAATACAATCAAAATCAAGTGTTTACAATTGATAATGGGTAATCATAATGACTGAATGCATGGTATTGGGTACACTTTTTCACTCTATGTAACTTTGATTATCAGTGTTGTCTTTTTGACATCTATCAAGTCAGCAGGACTTGATAGATGGGACTGATAATATGGCCATTGAATTCTATTTATCACAGGTGTACCCAAAAATTGCACTCAAGTAAAAGTTGCGCCAGAAAAGTTTTACTCACGTAAACGTGAAAAGTAAGAATTCAAGAAATGACTCAAGTAACAGTACAAAAGCATCTGTCTCAGATGCTCTTGCAGTATTTTACCAGTAAGGGACACTAGAGGGCAGTGCAGGGTTCAGGATTCAGCCTGAGGACATTTTGACATGTGGACAGGGAAGCAGGGCTTCAAAGTGGAAACGTTTCAACTGAAGAAAAAATGGACTGGATGTTGAATATTATAAAGGAGTAACCTTATTTTTTGGTTCTATTCAATGTTAATTACTTCATGCTTTCATGTTCATAACTGTGATATCCAATGTATACAAAAAGCTTTTAGTAACTGATTATCTCATAATCTCAGGGTGATACCACCCTGCCTTCATCCCTGCTGAAAGGCACATTTGCCTTTCAGCAAATGTGCTTGTGCTCTAACAAATTTATCAAATCTGATTGAATAACTTGTCACAAATATATGATTTTCCACATTCAAATTACACTTAAATAATACATTTTGTTAATAAATCCAATTAAGCAACATCTGGTAAAGTCAAGTAGCAAGTGAATTTGGAAATTATCATATGTCTGGTACTACTGTTGAGTAAGAAATTAGGCCAAGTAATTGCACTGTACAAAGGTCTCCCATGGGATTTTACATCTATGTTAGAAGCATAAACAACAGTATAGATTGTTTTTATGAGACATTCTTTTTCTACATGCCTGAGGAGGCTAAGGTTCCCTGGAGACAAAACAAACAGAAAAGGGCAGATGCTTGTCTGATGTCTAAATATTTTTATGAAATACAATGCATTTTGGAGATATTCATATTCTGAAGATTTGCATTTTTCTATAGAAATATTGACAAAATGCCTTCCAACCTATATTTTACATTTTTAAGGCATAATTTGAGGAATTTCATAACAGATGGAAGAAACATTCCAATTAGGGGTAACCTTAATTGGTTACCCCAATGCTGGACAATGCTCTTCTAAAGTTGGTCCTTACAGAGCTTTGTAGCTTTTATAATCTGATCTCATTCTAAAGTACAAAACTAAAAAATATATATATTATCAATACAGTGAGAGTTATGTCTCTGAAAACCACAGAGACATAGCAGTGTTATGCAGTGTTATGCCCTTATCCCAATCAGTTATACAACTTTGTTAATTCTACTTTATCCTTCTGCCAGATTTGGTTTATGAAGGATTTCTTCCATGATGAAGGGGCTTGTTCTACTTTGTTCTATCAAACTTGGTTATGAGGTTACATCTGTCTGTTGTTCTAAGCATAGGCAGTTAAACGACCATATAAAATAAATATTTCTTAGACCTTTCCCACTATAAAATGCCAGCTCAGAAATCTGAGCTTATAATATGACAAATCTATCTAAACTCTAGAATACTGGCTCCATAAATACATCATTTTAAATACATTATTTGCATGAGGGACATAATCTGTTCAGTAAATGTGCCATTGGTCATCATGTTTTGCAGATTGCTTGATTATGTCTTTTACTATGATAACATAATTATTTTTCTCAAATTGTTGACCGCTCTAGTAATGGCTTATTCAATGTCAGTTTTATTTGCAATAACACCAATTCTATTTCAGAAACTATTACAGAAGTCCAAATCACCCTTCTTGCCTTTCAGAAAATGCTTGTGTTCAAAAGCAATTCATTAGCTTGTCAGCCCTCGGGCTAAAGAATTGCAATGACAGTGTTGTGTGCATACACATCCTAGTGGAATTCTTTGCAAATAGGGTTCTGTATGTAACCATTGATGCATAGAGAATAATGAGGGATACAAGGTAACGGGTTACAACAACCTGGCAATGGTTAAAATGCAACAACAGTTTGCTAAATGAGCATCTGAGGCTACGTCACAATTCAATAACAGTGTTAGGCAAAATCTTCACAGAAACAGATTCCTTTAGTCCAATTTTGCTGTTTACTATACTAATTTTAAAAAGCTTGCTCATACCTTGAGTTTGATGAGACTCCTCTGCTGTGTGAAATCCTTTTTAGCTCAGAAAACATCTTAAAGGGTAAATAAATTTCATATTTTAAAGGTAAAGATAATATTTTTTATATAGCACATTTTCAGCAACAAGGCAATACAAAGTGCTCTACAGGAATTAAAAAGGAAATACAAACAAAATAAACCAAAGGACAGAGCAAAAGAAGGCACATTAGGGCACATGGCAACATTCAGACAAAATAGGGCAAACAAAGACTTGAGTGAAGGCGGTGACATCACGGGGCCATGAAACCCCGTTGCTCAGTCTCCCGGCAGAAGTCCAATAAAGATGTTGATATCAAGGAATGTCCTTGGGAGTGCTCAGCTCCACAGCTGCATGGATAACGGGAGGGGGTGAGTTGATAAGGAGCGTAATGTTTACATATCTTAAAGGAGATTGGAAATATGCAGACCTTTCAAGGCAACACGGGAAAAGCCAATTCAGATACAAAATTTCTTAGTTCAGGTAGATTATAAATTTCAGTCTTCCCTAAAATCTCTCCGATACATTTCAGTTCCCAATAATCCAAATTAGTTTGGTCTTTCCAGTGAACCAAAACTAGCAACTTCTTCAAGATCTATTCCATCCCGTTAGTGAGTGTTGGAGTCCTCAGCTGGGTTGCGAGTCTCAGCAAGACTCACAGCCCACACCAACAGTCTGTCAACACCAACAGTCCGAGTGTTCACTAGTTCGGCCAAGTCCGTCACAAATTTGTCAACAAGCCAGGTATCCGCAAGCTCTAAACAGCAGAAATCCTGTTATCATGAATAAATCCAGTATGAATCCCGCAGGGTTCTCCTGGGCCCAGTCTTTTCGTTGAGAAAATTTTATCAATTGCATTGAGAGACCGGTTGACCAGATCCATAGTTTGTAGATTCGGATAATGTGCAGAAAAAAGCTCCAAAAATAGAGAAAAATACAGGACAAAAACAGTGCAAGCAGGGCAGGCAAGGGCAGGGAGGGAAAAGAGGAAAAAAGTGCCTGCCTTCACCGAGAGCAAGAGGGGAAATAAAACTGTTTTTACAAATCATTTGTAGCCCACCAGGAAAACAGATTTAGTCTTTTAAAATCTGAATTGTGATTAGAATGTATATAATAGATGGCCCTGAATTGTGCAGCATGTGTTAGAAAAACAGGACTGTTTTAATGATATAGTGAGGGTACAATGAAATCTTCTAAAATGTGCAGTAGATGAAGGACTGTCAGAGGAGGAGAAATAAGCTTAACTCTATTTCCACATTCTGGCAGAAAAAAAATGATGTGTTGGAGGACAAAAGATCCTGTATTCACTGTGAGGGACCAAACTCAAACGAGGACAAAAAGGTGTTCAAAAATAGAAATATTTCAATTTAATTCTTCAAAAAATGGTAACAAAGATTAAATACAAAATGAATCAAAAAGATAAGTAACAATTTTGGGCCCAATTTAACAGAGGTCAACTAAACTCTAACCAAACACAAACAAAACACAAACAAACTGACCTGCAAACAAAGAACAAAAGGCTGCTTAAGTAGGGGTGGAGTAACCTAAATCTACCACATGAGGGAGGCACAACTTAACAAAAGAACAAACAAATACAAAATTAACTAAAGTATCTTATGAAACAAGTGAAGCAAAACTAACTTTAACTTAACCCAAATAATCAGTGTAATTAAAATCAACTTGAAACACGTCTTCCCCCTCCAGTCTTTCAGAAAAATGGTTTGTTCCAGTCCCTCCTCCAGCTCGTTTGTCAGCAGCACCTCAAACAAAAACAAGTGTAAATAAACATTCAGACATTAACTAAAGTGTGCACCCATTAGAAAATGTATGTCTAAATGAAGTAACTTAAACTATAACTAATATAAAGAAAAAATAAATACTAACACTATGTGGTGGTGGTAGGAGCATCCACCACAAGTAGAATAATGATAAGTTATCATGATTCAGAGTCAAATAAAAGCTATTTTAACCAAGGGACAGGTGATCTCAGGGGAACTGGAAAAATTAGTTTAATTACGATATGGAGTTATACTCACAGAGGAATCAAATTGTCCTGATATGTGGTTGAATTTAAAGCAACCCAAGTGGCAAATAAATTCATAATCATTTTTGAGATTTCATGCATAAAGAGGAGAAACATATTTTCTCGGGGGTTCAAAGAGTTCTTCAGTAGATTCAGTGTTCAAAAACACTATTTTTTGTAGTATATTTTTAAGTAACCTGAGACCCCACAATGTACAAAATTCAGAGAATTACCTTACTTAAAAAAAAATGGGAACAAAGCACCGCTCGGTCGCGACAGATGGCCGTTCAGACGGAGCCAGGTTCTGCCAGAGGTCTCTTCCTGTTAAACCAGGAAGTTCTTCAGCTGTTGCCTCTTCGACCTGCTTAGTTGTCTGCAAATTCTATGCACCCAATCATGCAGAGCAGCAATTTCCATTTCGGAAACTGCAAATCGGGCATCTGACACAACACTGACTCATTTCAGCACCTTGGCCTCAATTCATTCGCTTCCTGTCCGAGTTTCTTATTGCTTCTCCAAGTCCAGAGAGCTCTAATCAGTGGCTGCTAAATACATCACACAACCACCTTAAAAGAACTGAAAAATAGATATTTTAATGAACAGAAAATGAATGAAATTACAAAAATTCTCTGATAGTTTAATTACAAAGACTTAAAAAGTATTTAAATACTGTAGAACTCACTCACCGCATTTCACGTTTCTGTGCCTTTGTCTGATAAAATGTACAATTTGCGGAACAGTTAGCAACAAACACTCCATACAAGTGATGTCCTTAAATGAACATGTGCTACTTTAAATAGCAGTAGTAGGTAAACAATTAGCAGATTCAGCCCATCAGTGATGAAGCTTCCCCACCACCTCTATTAAGACATTGCATCTTCATACAGTTTATCCCTGCTGTTTATGAATTCACAATTACACCTCATTAACGTGTCATTTGCATAATTACAAGGAATGGGGACACCGTTCACAGTGGGAGTACGTGCTACCTTGAAGAAAAGGCGGATGCAGCAGCATTTGGCGCCGAAGCAGTCAGGATGTTTTGCTTTTTTGAATGTTTTTACACAGGATGGGAAGAGATAAATTTGCAGTTTGGAGAAAAAAAAACCCAGTAATGAATATTATGTATGTGTGCTGCTGTGAAGAGTCTGGAGCTGTCAGAGGGTTTTTTTTCTGGCAGCTGGAATTCAGAAACCTGAAGGCATCTTTGTTCGTGTTGTTATTTTTTCCTTCTCCCCACCCAATACTTTCAGCTGCATGAATTCCCAGAATTAAATTTGGTCTTATCAAGGGCATGAAATAAAGTGTGAAAGAGCTTTTGTGGGAAAATTCAGCAAAAGGGGTTTATTGAAGCTGCACAGGTACTTTAACCCACCCTCTCCGGGTTATTTGTAAGATAAATGAAAGCAGAGAAACAGATGACAGGTCTTTAGCTCAACTATAAAATGCAATTAACCAGCAAATGAGGCCAGCAAAGCCACTCTGACCAGTCGGCACGAGCAACAATTAAAGGGGGGGTTTGGGGTTGTAATTCATGCCCAGGCTACAAATTGCTCCCCTACCTTTCGTAGACTGATGAATAACATTTAACAGTTCAACTACTGCTGATTTCGAGATCCAGCGGTACTTAATTAGAATTTTCAAACGCTTTTAGCTTAGCCTTTCCAACAAGAGACTTAAATGACAAGTTACATTGGGAGCTGTGAAAGTTTTAGGAGGCATTTTGTGAAGCTTCAGAGCTGGGTTGTGGAGCAAATCCAGGCAGCCAATTTATGAGTCACACAGTCAAAAATGGGTTATTTAGCCTGTCAGAGGAAAACAAAGGAGTTCATTCTATTGTCATATTTTTACCATGTAATTTATTCATGCATAAATGTCACAGATTAAACCTAAATACTTAATTAGCTAATTTAGCTCCAAACTAAGTATTTGAAATGAAACTAAACATTTAGTTAGCAAGTCAAATATTTAGTTCAGAAACTAAATATTTATCTCCTAACCAAATCTTTGCTTTGAAACTAAATGCTTAGCCAATCAAAATATTTAACTAAATATTATGAGCTAAATAACTAATTTTAAATGTTTGTATACTAACTATTCAGTACACAATTTAGGGTTAAATGTCTAGTATGCCAACTGAAAATCTATGTTTGAGCTAATAAATTAGTATGCTAACTACGCTTTTAGCTCCAGTCTAAGTAGTTAGTTTATAATCCAAACAGCTTGCTACTTAGTTAGCAAGCTGTTCAGAGCTATTGGGTGCTTATTTGTGTTACTTTATCACATAAAATCCCAATAAGATCCATAGAAACGTTACATTGTAATCTGACTGAATGTGAAAATGTTCAAAGGGTTTGAATACTTTTACAAGGAACAATCAAAACCTTTAAAATGTGACAGCAATTAGTACAATTGTCTGTTTTACATCGCACCAGACAGGGTTCAGAGTCGTCTGAACCCTCAAAAACCGAAGGAATCCATAAAAGGGCCGGAGGAATCAGTGAAAGGAGAAGGCACTGATGAGCAACATAAAAACCACTTGAAGATCAGAGAAGTCAGCAGCGGTGGATGATTGCAGTCCTGCTGCCTGTATTTTCAGGCCACAGGGAAGCCTGAAAGGGATCAGACTGAGGAAAATTAAACCAGCATTCAGACGTTCTCGTAGCTCGAGCCTCACTTTTCACTGCAACAGGAACCGGGCCATCACTGGTCCCGGCTGTTCTGCTGAGGGAGCTTTGTTAAAGCTGAAGCTGTGATGAAAATCACAAGAAGTTTAGTTTTTCTGTTGCAGGTTTTGATCTGAACAGAAAGGCAAAATTTCAGAAGAGTGAAAACGTTATGTTGGGTATTAAGCATAGCATAGGCCGTCTTTGCTTTTTCCTCACCACTTCCTGTGAGGACTCCGCCAGTTGTTACTTGGTCCATTTGCGCTGCGTGTCTAATATATTATCTGGAACAACTATGATTTTGGGTAATGATGGACAAAATACATTTTAATTGTTTTTGTTAATTTCTAGGAATCCCATTGCCCCATATCTTCACCTCAATTACTCTGCAATCATTATCTTTTTCCACATTAACTTTTTCAAGTCATTTCAACTTTTTCCCCCCCAACAAATGTTACAGAAAAAGAAAATATTGCATCATTAAAAAAAAAGAATACATGCATAAGCTGTAAATTTTTTTCAGCAACATAAATGACAGGTAGAATAATCTATGGAGAGAGACTGAAACTGCTCCCACGTCTTCCACCGTAGTCTCTGCAGCAAGTGGAAGCAATGCGATGCAGAGACACGTATGGTTTCTGACGGCACGGGGTCTATTGTGTTTATTAATGGCGAAGAAGGAAGCAGCAGGAGGAATTCTAAAGTGCACAGGCTGGTACTTTCCACTGAGTCTCAAACAAATGCAGCAGAGTTGAGCTGACGGTGTGTCACAGTACAGATAGACAATGGTCCCAGAGACATACTGTGAAAAGCAACCCGAGACATTTCAAAAAAGAAGAACAGGATCATTATCCGATGGCTGAGTTGGTGCCTAAAAAATACAGGAATAATAAATGCCACCGCAGTAACAAGGGTGCCATCAAAGGATAGTAGTTGAGGGCGATCGTCAGACCTACAGTTGTTCCACCTTCCTAAACCGCCTTCAAATAATGGACTGTGTCAGATACACACCTGAATAAAATCTAATCAATGCCCATTATCCATCCATTGTGTGCAATCTTTATCCCTGTAGGTGCTCTAAAACCAGCGGTCATTGGGCAAGAGGAAAGGTAGAGTACATGCCTTACAGGTCACCAGTCCACACTCATTCATAAAGACGATTTAGAATGTTCTCACACCTAATAGTCCAGTAGACCAGGTTCAGTTAGGGGCCAATATCTGTTACATATTCAGCTGGCATAGTTCATATTTTGTGTCAAACAAAACAAAGCATTTGAGAAATCTGTTCCCAGCCTTGCCTGTGGCGGCGCTGCACCAAGAACCACTGAAGGAAAAAAACATAAAAGCCTCTTAAAAAGACACTGAGCGCAACTTTCTTCTTCACGAAATGTGAAGCTTAATGGAGTTCTGTCAGGTTTTAACGATTGTAGGATTTCTCTGTTATCTTCAGCAAAAGACCAGAAGCCATTTCTCCGGCCAGCGCTAGACTTCCTTGTTTGTTTTGGTTGTGTTTACCCATAAAGCCCTGCGCTGTACCCTGCTTCCTGCTTTTGGAGCGGTCTCTGATTTGGTCAGCATTCACATAGGCATTTGAACCGCACGAGAGTTCACTTCAACCGGACCAAGACTGAGATTTTTAGGCGAGCCAGAGTTTGTGTTTGTAGTCCGCATCAGAGTTTGATTCACATATTCCCAAACGAATCAGATTTTCTACACAAGCAAACTAGAGTTTGGTTGGTGCAGACCAAACAAGGCTGGTGTGAATACAGTTAACCTAACAATCATGTTTTTGAACCGTAGGAGGACGCAGAAGCACACAGGAAAAACACACACATGTAAAATCCATTCAGAAAGACCTAAAGTCAGGATTCAAACTCGAAACCTCCTACCTACAAGGCAAGGGTCTTGCACCATACAGGGCCCATTGTTAAATTCAGAATTTAAACTTTGTTTTTTAACTAATCTCTTTGAGGGAAAAAAGTCAGCTTACAGAGAAGTAGATCTATGCCATTCATTTAAAAACAACTTTTCAGTATCACCTTCTCTTTATTTCTTTAAAAATCTCACTTTCCAATGCATAGTATAATACTGCTTAAATATTGAAGGATCAGGTTCAGTTTTCAGAACCTTTTGCCAAGTTTTATACACACCGACGTAAAAATGAGAACCGTGCTGATCTTTTTCAATTCCTTACCACAGCCTGTCTTTAAAATGCTTCACCATGTTTGTTGACCTTGTAATCTTTCTAGCTACCACTCAAACGCAGCTTGCATCATCGATATCCTTCAGATGTTTTCTGTTCATCACCCTCATTGGTAAAATACCTGAAGACAGCTCTTTGGCTTTTGCCTTTTGGAAGAAAAAGGAGCAGCTCTTCTACTATAAGCCTTCCATGTTACACAAGTTTGAGCAACATTTCACTGTTTTGTGTCGTCAAGTTGTGTGCCAGCTTTTGAAGATAGAAAAACGAGGCTAGCTTATATGGATTTTGACAATAGGAGTATCTTGAAAATGTGTTCCTTTGCATAGACTGCATCAAAAATACTGATTAATTTGACAACCTTATTGTACGTCTTGCTGCACTTTTGATTTGTTAATATAATCAGAGGAACTGCAGGTCTATAAAGAAGATCCATTGTGTTCTAAATAAGCAGAATAAAAAATATGTTTTCAAAAGTTATTATGTGACGTATAAGCACAAAGTTATTAACCTATTGGAATCGGCAAGTACTTAAACTGAAATACTCGTACTTGTGCTCGGTCCAGAAAAGATTGGCTAATTTTTTAAAGCTGCAGCAACGTTTAAAAACTGTATGTCTTTTCACATATTTGCTAAAACTGTATCCATATGGTGACAATTTTCTATGAGAGAGATAATCTGTGAAAAAAATCCATCTCCTCCACCTCCTGCCTGAGCCGATTTTGCCATCTGCTCCTCACCAAAAACAGCCAATCAGAGCCGGGAGGAGGGGCTAAGCTCTGTTGATCATCCTCATGCACTCGCTGCTAAATGTGCTAATGGCGGAGAAACAATTTACCGTTACAGGAAAACCGTTTATTCGCCGTCATCGGTATCTATGCTAACTATCCTGAGTGCTAGTTAGCGATGTAGCAGAGAGCATGAGGGGGAGAAAGACGAGGATGAGGAGGCAGAGAAGATGGATTTTTTTTCAGAGATTATCTGTTTCATACAGATAAACTTACATAGTGAAACTTTCAGCAAATATGTAAAAGAAAAAAAAAAAAGGATGAACATATTTTTTATGAAAGCCACATACTGCAGCTTTAATCTAGACAAAAGCTTACTGTTGACTAAAACCAAGAAGAAATCCTTTGAGTTTTCCATCTACTCAGGCACTGTGTTTAGAACAGCACTTGGAAATCTTGGCAATATTTCACAGGAGAGAATGTGTACACCTCAGTGCGTACCACCCACCCAACCTATTCATAAGCAACTCGGGAGTCCCGGTCGCATTTCTTGCCAAGGCCTTTTGTTCTCTGCCATAATATATCTTTATTAGAATAATCCCATTGCCCCCGTGCTTTCCTCACACCCCATTAGTCTTTATCCAAATCATGTAGCTACAAACAAACTGTCAGTGAAGGCAGGAGAAAATGCTCTCCGGACATCAGCGATGGATAATTGCTTTAACTTTTTCAAACTAACTGTGCAGTGTATAAACTCTGAAATAAAAAAAGAAAGAAAAAGCCTTTGGCAAACTGACAACAAGCAGCCCACGTTCAGAGCGAAGCAGCGGAATGAAAAGCCTCCTCCTGACAGCTACACCGTTTCCACGAGGACGAAAACCTGGCCAGGCCCCGTCTCTCTGTCTCTCTTTCTCTCTCTCTCTCTCATCTGGGCCGAACGCATCGCCGTGCACAGGGGTCCGGAGATTTATGGCACCGGCTCCTTGTTGCTGCCGCGGGAAAAGTCTTCGGGGGTTTTCACATCTCTCCATTTGTTTTGCACATTACTGATGTTTCCCTTAATGTGCTCCGAGCATCCCCTTGAGGAGCTTATATGAGCTTGTTCTCAAGTTCAGGCTTCATTTAGTTTTCCCCCATGTTCTTCTCCAGAGATAAAACCTGACACACAGACCTCGCAGGCTCTCCTGAGGAGCTATTAATACAGAAAGTCGAGCCGAGGAGGGGAGGTGGCGAGCCTCAGAGCGACCTGGCAAGCGGTGCCATGTTTATTTGGGTTGTACATGTGAAATGGATGAATGGGCAGGCAGAGCATTTAGTAATGGCTGCTAAATGGTGTTTCCCGGGTCCCTGATGTGCGGCAGATCTCACTAAACGCCAGAGTTTTACCTCTCGCTCGTCCTCGTACCTTTAAGCATCGTTGATAAAATAATCTGGGCGCGCTTCAAAATCTGCACCACCCGGACAAAAATCTGTAAAGCCCGTAGCTCACTTTTGATGTATGGCGCGAGCCAAGTTAAAGGGACGTTCTGTGAAGTTACAGTTAGGCCCGAAATTATTCACACCTCTGGCAGATTTAGATGTAAACTTCATTTCATTTAACCAAGCAGCATGCTTGGTAATAAAACATACATTGTTTTTACATAAAACAATGTAAAAAGATATTCTATTAATGTCTTTTTATTTACATCATATAAAAAGATGCCATATTGAAAATGGTTCTATGTGCCTGGAAAATACATAATACTGTTCTTTAATCAAATTTTCACTCAGAAGAAACATGTTGTAAAAATTAAAAGACTAAATTAAATCTAAATCTTTCCGATCAATGAGTAACTTTGGACCTAACTTTATCAGTATTTGTTCCTTTGAGGCCAATTAGATTCTTCCTTTGTTTTAGGGCTGCACAACGTATTGCGAATATGTTGTCATGGCAATATCAGTGCAGCACGCAACATTCATAAAGCAAGCGACTGTTTTGGAGGGAACTAACATATTTAAGAGTTCTTCAGTTGTATTTTTCATGCTGATGGATTATTTATCCAGTAGGACAGTAAGCTCACTCTGGACACAGATGACACAACCAAAATTTAACAGACAAGATTAAAAGCATCCAGTTTGATACATTCATATATTTAGCATTTACATGCTTTCATCTCTGTGATGTAGCTTTCCTTTTTCTAAAATCTTCAAAATGTATGATGGCGGTTCAGGGCAGAGTTTCTTTTTAATTTTTCAAGGAATAAAACACGTTTGCCCAAAAATATGTTGATTTAGTCCTAAGGAGAAACATTGTAGGTGTGAATTGCTAACCTGCAGCTATACAGTGCTATTCAGGCCCATTGACATGGCATGTATTTGATGCAAGCATATCTCTTCATTCATTATAGTTTGAGACTTTGCTTGGACCTATAAGATGTAGATGTGTGCGTCTTTACAGCCTGTATTACACTGCATAGTTGAGGTTTACCCCACCCCCACCAGACTGATGAGTCACAATATTGGCACATGTAATTTTGCACAGTAACATCAATGTTCCTGTAGCAGAATTGTTTAATATAGAGCAATATATCATTGTATCCCAGAGATATGAGCATTTTCAGTCCGAGTCGTTTTTAATTGCTGAAAATCAGCTCAGACAGGGACACTTGACTAATTAACTGTTAGCCTTCCGGCGCCTTGGGGATTGCTTCACTTCTCTACAAACTCACTGCTCTCTCACATCCGTGTGACGGGTAAGGAAACCATCACGGATATTAACTTCACAGAGCAGCACCTAACATTACAATAAAACAGGTGCTCCACATTATAAATACAGTTAGGGAAGAGGGCAGCAGCAGGGAGGGGGGTATAAAATCATGACGCATTCCCAGAGGGAATCGTAATGTGAACAGGTGCACCACGTAATATTTCCTCCAAACTTTAATTTGAACTTTTCTACCTATGGAAAAATGAAAATACAAAAGAAGCAGCTGTTCTTCTAAAGTATCCTTCTTTGTTTACTCATTGCTGAATTTGAATCTCATTGATGTTGGTGAGTCTCACCTCTGTCGTCTGAAACCTAAACAGTGATGGGAGGGATGGATAAAAGTATATCACTACATGCTGTGTTTCTGGGCAATACAAGTAAGATGAAATCAAAAATTTAAACAACAAAAAAACATACTTTATCAAGGCACTGTTATGTAAAATTTGTTTTTTGAGCTTTACATAGTAATTCAGTTCATAACTCAGTTTCTTCAGATTCGCGGCAGCAGCAATCAGCAAACACCCGGTGGAACTGTGCATCTTCTGAGTTTATTATAACTACTATTACACCCAGTGAAACCCAGTGAAACGTTCCGAAGAACGGCTATAAATGGAATAGTGGAGAAATGTTATGTTGATTTCCTTAAGGTGGAGCGTTAGAAAGAGCAAGAGCTTCTTAAAGAGACGGAGGCCAAATTTCAAAGCGTTAAATTGTGAAATCAAATCTTATTTGTCATGTTTCATATATGCAGCATTTTCACAACGTCTGAAGGCAACTCTGAAGTCGTGTTGCCTTCAGACGTTTTACAGCACCATCACTCGATGGTGCTGTAAAATGACACTTCATGCCTGAAAAATAATAGTGCCCCTGAGAGTCTGTCTCTCTAAAGCATTCTTCAAAATATTAAACTGGGTTGATTTCAGTTCATCTACCTTTCCAGAGGAGAAACTTCATCCCATTGGCTTATTGGTAGACATCATTACCATCCAGAAGAATGACATCAAGAGCATCAAGTTTATGCACTTCACTCAACCCAGAACAGGAATCAAACCTATTAGATCCAGAGAAACGCCTGGCGTGCCTCTTCTTATTCTGCTTAGCAACCCAGTACAAGGACATTTCTAGAGAGGAATTAGAACAACCTTAGAATCCAGAGAAATATATATATATATATTTTCTTTTAGTTTATCCAGAGAAACCTGTAATACTTTATAAATTGTGGAGTACTTTTTGTTTTTCTCTTGCTTTTCTTTTGTTATTTTGTTTGTATTTCCTCTAACTCGGGTAAAGCAGTTTGAATTACATTATTGCTGAAAATTTTCTACAAAAATAAAATTCTCTTACCTTTACCGTCATCACCAAACCTACTTTGGATTGACTGGATGAGAATATCTGTAACCTGTGCAATTATGGTAGAGGTGAGGCCTGCCATCTGTCCCGATAGTTACCCAACATGGAGCCCCAATCACTGCGGGAACATCCTCAGTCATCTCCATATCTTTCATTGGGATGATGTAGATGTTGAAATATTTGCAGTGTTGATTAGACCACTAATGTAGCAACACTACAAGTAATCAGAGTCACTTTGACATAAACTGATTCAGTGTTCTACTTGATGGCCATGAACAAAGATCTGGATCTGCAGTCATAACCTCAAGATGGTGCCATCCAGCCGATAAGTTCTCTCTCAGTGTGTACAAGAATAAGATGTGTTTGTGTTGCGTCTGTAGTTGTCTACATGTTATTAAATTAAAGTGATCACATTGCACGAAGAGGATTTTTCAAATGCTGCTGTCCAGGTCTGTTGGGTATTTTGTTTCAAGCTTTTGAAATCTTTTCATTAAATCCCCCCTGCTGTCATTTGGTAATTTTGTGTCTTTTGTTAATTCTTTATTTTCTGGATGGAAAAATCTACATTCTGCTTAAATTGGGAGATCATTTTACCAGACAGAAATAATTTGCATGAGTTGTCCTCAAGGTATGACTAAGAGACATTTCTGGTGACCGACATGTATGTGGATGATGTGACGGTGTGATTAACGCAGCCTTTTGAACTTTGAAGCCTGGTTGCCGGTCAGGAGTGATTTTGACGTATAACTCTGTGCAGAGAAAAGGGGAAAAAAAGATAATCTTGTGACAACTTGGTGAGAACTGTCAGATTTACGGGATTACATTGATTAGAGATTTAGGGTTTACAAGAAAGAAATTGGACCGAATGATGACAATTTTTGAGAAGAACAAACAAAAGAAATTCTGGTGAGGACTTTGTGCCAGGGTTTATGGAATTACATTATTGATTTTTGGTTTAAAAATGGGATTGTAGAAAATAGAGCGTTTAGATCAAGGAGATTTCTGTGAAGAGAAGAAAACAAATTCCGACAAAGGACTCGTTGTCAGAGTTCACTGGATTCAATTAATTAGTTTCTGGGTTTTTAATAGCTTGCTCACAAATACTCATTCTTCTTTCTGCCCATGTCCTTTCATTTGTGTCCTGAAGTTCTCATGTCCTTGTTGGTGTACCTGAATGTTTCCCTTTAATGGGCGTCCCATTTTGAGTGAATAGCTAAAATCGAAGAATACTTGCGAGTCCTTCTAAAAACACTTATGCAAAATATTCCTAGTAAACATTAAAGTGAACAGGAGAAGCCTTGGCATCGACGAAGGAGCTAATATTGACATTTCCTTATTTTTGCTTTGAGAAGAACTCAAGTGGCAATCCCAACAAAAGGTGCTCCTTGATTGGCTGCTTAGAGCGTCATGTGGCAATGTACCAAGATATTTCCACTTCCCAAGGTGCATTTTCAGAACATCCACGGATACAGACCCACAAATACACAGGGATCCACTGTAGTAAATTCCAAGTTTTAGTACGGCTGAGTGAGAATGACCCACAGCTGCCACACAAGCTGACGTGAGCTCTACTGGAGTTCACGTCAACCAAACCACCAATCAAAGTGGACCCAAGACCGTTTCAAAAACAGGAAGTCAACTGTAGCGCAGGGCTTACTGAATAAATGCAAACATGACAAACATGTGAATGTAACACAAGTTAGAGAAACGGCTCTGGGTCTTTTGTCAAAACAAAAGAGCAATCCTACAACCACCAAAACCTGATGATACTCCATTTTTGTTTACATTTGAGAAGAAGAAATTTCTTCACAAATGTCGGTGTCTTCTTCAAAGGTTTTTATGTTGTTTCCTTCAGTGGTTCTTGGTGCAGCGCCACCACAGGTGAGGAGGAGGACGGGTTTGGTTCATTTGACTCAGTGCAGTGTGAAAGAGAAACACACCAACTGAAAATGTAACAAATGTTGATATTTTGTTCGCCAATCCAACCAAGTCTACGTATTAAGTGTGAAAACACCCCAAAAAAAGCAAATTCCAGAGTGGTTTCACATTTCTTTTCTTAATATTAAATAATTCCTGCACCAAACTTGATGTGAAAAAACCTTTGCAATTAATTTGTTATTTGCAAATTTGCTTGGTGTGTTTTCCAAATTCGGGCTCATCCTCAAGCCAAGGGTCAGCTACAACAACTTTCAGCTATGATTGCGTTTTAGGTTCTAGTTGTTTTCTTCACATATTCTCCACCTGACTCATGAGAAAAACTTCTCTAATTTCATGATTAGGGCTTCAAAATGATATTTCACATGCTTGCTCTAACCAACAAGTGAGTGAACACGAAACTTTGAAAAAGAAATAATTAGACTCCATCCAGTCTTTTGTTGTTGTTCTTTGTTAAGATTGTAATATGGTGATATTTTTACTCAAGGTTACCATACCATAAGAATTTTCTTGTTCAACAAAAACAATGATATTAATAATGTAGGGAAAAAACACATCTTTTTCAGAAACCTGGCATTCAGGATTTGATTTAATTTCCCTCAGTTATTTCAAGGCTGAAAGTCATAATGACCAAATAACAGTCCTAATGAGTGTGACCGTCCTCTCCACATCTCCCTAGTTTTTTGTTTGTCTTTTCTTTTTTTAACCCTCTTTGCGACAACCTACTCCTTCCTCCGTCTCCTCTGGCTGGCCTTGTAGTGCTTCAACATAAGGACAATGAAGAGAAGCAGATAAATCTTTATTGAAGCAATTATGGAGCAAATGTTATTTACACTACATAACTGGAGCCCTAGTAGCTTCTCTTTTGCTCACAGAAAGTTTAGGCTTGGAGGGAGTTAAAATGGACGGCAATTAATTTTCGCTGACAGAATGAGCAAACAGCAAATGGCAACAAAGGGGAATTTCCACAGGCGGCAGTGACTTCAGAGGGAGAGGTGAGAATAACTCCTCTAATGTAGTCACAACATCTTAGCATTTCCATATAAATAACCTCTAAAGAACTAAGAAAAAAAAAACTCATTTATGCAGTTGAAAAGAAATCAATTACGGCAACAAACAGGCTAGTCCCATTCCACCAGGGCCTCAACGCCATGAATGACACGCTTATGGTACATGCTAATGCTCGGCTCGTGTTTGGTAGAAAATGCATAATGTGCGCTGACGGACAGGGAGGGGCAACATCAGCTAGTAAATGTCAAGTACACATACAGGACCACACACAGCTTATTAAAAAGCTGTCAGGAAGCGGAGAAGAAGCTAACAGGATCCACCAGACTTGATGAGGATTTATTACCCACTGCCATCTTTACTAAATGGCATTCTTAGACTCTGTGAGTCTTTAACTAAATCACTCCGCTGATGTGCTTGCATGTGTCCCTGGATGTGTGCCTGGGTGCTAAGTCTTTTTTTTAAATGTGCTTTCTTCAGCATCGTTTTGTACAAGGTAAGAGGTTTCAGAGCACGCAGAGGTGGCTCATGTTAGGTTGTTTCCACACCTGATAGTCCTGTAGACTCTGTTTGACTGGGGGCAGAAATTGCAAAATTTGTTATATTTTCAGCTAATGTGGTTCTCTTTCACACTGCACTGTGACAAACAAACCAAACCCTTTGAAAAACCTGTTTGCACCCCTCATCTGTGGTGGCTCTGCACCAAGAAACAACGAGTGAAGCAACATGAAAACCTCTGAGCGCAACTTCCTTCTTCACGAAATGTTGACAAAAATGAAGTGGCGTCAGATTTCAGTGGTTTTAGAATTTTTTTGTCTTTGGCAAAAAATCAAGAACCATTTCTCACGCTAGTGCTGGACGTGTGTTTATTTTGGTTGTATTTACCCAGAATGCTTTTCTATAGCACATGTTCAACCCAACACAATCTGCTCAGCGTTACATCAAAATATGGAGAGCTGTCTTTCCATTAAGACTGAAACGAACTTCAAAAAGTATGAAAGCAGAGAATATGCTGCCTGAAATCTGTGCATGCTTCAGATTCAAATTTGATGTCAATTTTATCCCACGCACTTGTCTTTGTATTGTTTTACAACTTCCACAGTGTTGCTAATGTTTGCCATTGCGTATGATCTTATGTGTTCTTCACTCCCCGCTGCAAATAAGAATTTATGCTTAATAACTCACCTGGTTTAAAAAGAAAGACAGAATGCCCTGCTCTGCAGTCCACTTCCTGCTTTGGAGCAGTCTCTGGTCCACTTGGCATTCACATATGCATTCAAATTGCTCCAAAGTTCACTTAACTGAACGGAGACCTAGTTTTGTAGGCAAACCAGATTATGTTTTCTTTTTTTTGTCCGCATCACAGTTCAAGTTGCACATCCCCAAACGAACCAGACTTTCTAGGTAAACAAACTAGAGTTTGATTAAAGCAGACCAAACACCCATAAGCATGCAGATGGCACTGCCTGAGCCAGTATTTACTGACCTTGTGACATAACTCAACATGTCGGGACAATATAAAATATGACTAATATCAAGTTTCCGACCGTATTCCAGTAAAGTTATGACAACTCCAAGGGGGGCCTCTGAGTGGCCCTACCAAAAAACTTCAGTCACTGGAATGCTGGACAGACTAGGCACTTCAGAAAACATGTCACCTCTGCTCTAGAGTCCATTACACCATGATTTTGCATTGGACTTGGTAATTTAAGGCCAAGGCCAAACCATAAAATGAAAAACCATTTCTTAAGTTATCTACACTGTGTTTTTTAAGCAAATCTGAAGGCTGCACAAAGTTTGGAGCTCTGTGGCTATCAACTTGTTACAAAAAGTCTGCCTGGGCCTGCGTGTTGTTTTCATTAAAGTCCCAGGGATTCCTGGAAATTGTACTTTGAGAAAAAAAAAAAAAAGTAGATTTGAGAAAAAAAATATTTTTATTAAACTAAGGAAAAGAGTAATGGCGTAATAAAAGTTAATCAAACATTTTTATAGACCCATCTAACTTATCCAGCTCCAAACTACATTCCTTCTTCCAACACACATTTGTGAAGGTTCACAGAGTTTCCTCAAACATGCAACGCTAACGTTGTTTTCCAAGAGATGGAGATATAACATTTTTATATGTAGGTAATGAACACGAGTAACAGTTTTATGTATTTCATAACTTTAAATTAAAGGAACTTGTGTCAGCTATTTAACAGCTTAAGTGATGGAATTGAATCTGCTGAACAAACTGGGAGCAGTCTTAATTTTGAGAAGAAATAAGTGGGGCACCAAGGGGGAAAAGCAATATTGTCTGCTCTTCCCTCACTGGACAAGGTCAATTAAAGAAGGACATGGATTGGCAATCAAAACTGACACCAAAGATTGACTGCGGTGATTATAACCTTGCAGATGAGGGGTTTTAAAGGTTATTAATAATGATTTATGGAATTAATTAAAGAGGTGAGATAGAAATCCACGCTTTAAATATATTATATAAATCCAGCTAAGGGAACATTACCACTTGAGGGAACTCCTGGTATAAATGCGCTGTGCCGCATCAGGGTGGTTTGTCATTCAGGCTCTGGTGGAGTTATGATTGTGATTAAAGAGAGTGAGAGCTGATTAGCTGGAAATAACATCATAAATATCATTTCTGTGATTTTTACGACAGAAGTTTTGACATTTTTATCCCGGCTCTGGGTAAACACGAACCAAAACAGTCCAGTCTCTAATCTATGGATACATATAGCAAAGCCAGAAAAGAAAAATTTACATTAAAAGGGAAGTGCTATGTATTTTCCAGGTACATAGTGCCATTTTACAGCACAATCAAGTAACTCTTCTACCTTTAGTTGTTATAAAAATTCAATGTATGTATATACATGTACATCAAACGTGATAAAAGAAATTTGACTTTGTAATTTAACAAAATTTGGCCTGTTTCTTTAAGAAAGTCCGAATTATTCCAACACTCCACCTTCAGGAAGTCATCACAATATGGTTCCTCTATTAACCTTTTAATGTTTTTTTCCAGTGTTACACTGAGAAGTAGCTTGCATTGTTTGCTAATTACTGTTAGCTAGTCTGAAGGAGCAGGGAGGTGGAAGTTCGGAAGCTTGAAAATGTCGCCTAGAAGGCAGAGCAAGGTCCACCCAGGCGTTTTGCTCAGCTGAACGGTTGCCACGAGAGAGTCAAGGATTTCTAAAACATGCATGAAAGAATCACAGCAGCATTCCAGATGTGTTTTTGATAAAGGAATAACATCATACATGATATAAAGCTTGAGGAAGTTAAAAAAAACTTTTACATAATACCTTTAAAGGCTCTGTTGTTGTTTACACAGAAAACATTTTACAGTGTAATTTTTTTTAACTTGCAGAATAGCTGAAGTGCTTTTAGAAAATATCGGCTCAAACATGTAAGCATGAATACACCTCACCTGTGTGACCTCAGAGGTCACAGCACAGTGGACAGGTCTGGGACATAAAGGCTTTTCCAGAATATTGAAACTGTGAATGTTTTACAGAAGACTGCTCAATTAAACATCTAAAAACAGGAAATGGCATGTCCAAGCAGGAAAACATTCTAGAAAAGAAAGCTGTGGTATCTTAGGAGCAGCAGATGAAAAAGCTCAGCTGAGAGATTCTGTCTACAGGACAACTACGAGTTGTGCTCTCCACAAATCTGACTAACAAGAGAAGAAAGTCCTCAGAGTTTGTAGGATGCACAGTAAGCATGTGGTAACTGTGCATCCTGGTAAGAAATACTCTGGTCAGCTGAGAACAAATAAACTCAATGTATTCATATAGAGTCAATTCACAACAATTCTCAAGGTACTTTACATAAAAGTAAATGCAAACAGATTCCAAGCCAAGTACATGCATTCCAGACTGATCCTAGTTTTCGAACAATGCAGCAAAGTTCAGTTTATGACTCAGTTTTCCGTCTACGACGACGACGTGCCATAAAAATATAATTACACTGAAATAAAGAGCAACATTTCTTCACCTTCTATTTCTGTGTGCCCAGAGCGAGAGCAGAAACGCTCCAAAGAAGCGAGTGATCAAACTAAACTCCCTGTTTTACTTGACGCTTTTTGTACCTGTGCTCTGGGCTTTAAATAACTAAACGTACCATGTCACAGTGACAGCTGTGAAATATATGTGAAAGCATATTTAAGATCATTAATGTTTGCAAAGAATACACACACGTCGGTGCTGTTTGCATTTCAGGAGGGGAAAAAAAAAGTCCTGCGAATATCTCATTAAGATGTGGCCCACAAGATGGAAAATACACACACACACACACACACACAAAAAACTGGCAGAAGAGAAAAGGCTTTATCTGACAGGTTGGAGGCATTTTGCATTAATTTGTTTGAAAATGTCTTTTAGCTTTAAAATGAAGTTCAACCTTTGAAGGTGAAGTTCTTTCTCCCTGGAGCCCGTTTCAGAAAGGCAACTCTTGAGGCCGACTTGGCATTGTCAAATCTGACAGGACTACTTGATGCATTGCTGCGTAATGCTCCACTAATTATTCTTTGCTTTAACAAGACAGGCACACGTTGCCCGGCTGCCCTCCTCTCATCTCATGCCTCTGTCATTTATTTCTTCTCTTTTCCCTTGACTTTGAACAAGCTCAGTCCAACGAAGGCAAGGAGGAAATTTGACCCAGGAAGTGATAGTCTTTATCTGATTGAACCCCAGCTGAGCAGCCTCGCAGTGTTCGAGTTAAACTTGTGAGACTTTTGTACTGACGAAAGAGCAGAAAGAGCCTTTTTCTGCGGTATGTTAAAATGAACACCCACGCATGTTTGCCCTTTGGTCAAAACAGCTCCTTATCGTGGCTTCACTGGCAAAGTTGAAGGTTAAAGGGTTTTGCCCAAAGGCACTGTTTTTTTTTCTCAAGGTCAAGGTGAATCATTGGCTTCCTACACAGTGGTTTTCCCCTGCCAATCAGAGCATTTGAACCGGATGACCTCAGCATGCCGGCTTGCTTTTACGATCGAAGCTACCAAGACCAGCAGTGAAAGCATTAACACAGATACAATCATAATAACATGTCAAATGGAAGTAATATTTCTATAAACATTTAATACTTTAAGGGGAAAAGGTGTAATGCAAAAATATCTGGCCCGTTACTGGTTCTGGAATTACTAGACTTAAACTTTTACGGTATTTTCGCACCTGATAGTTTGGTAGACTCATTTTGATTGGGGACTAAAGTTACAACATTTGTTACATTTTCAGCTGCTGTGATTCACTTTCACACTGCACTGTGGCAAATGAACCAAACCCGTTGAAAAGCCCGTTTCACCCCTCGCCTGTGGTGGCGCTGCACCAAGAACCACTGAAGGCAACGACACCGAAACCCTCCGAAGAACTTCATACTTCACGAAATGTAAATCAAAATGGAGTAGCATCAAATTTTAGTGGTTGTGGGATTTCTCCTTCGTCTTCGGCGAAAGACCAAGAGCCATTTTTTCGTGGTAGCTCTACACTCACACAGTTGTTTGTATTTAACCAGAATGCCCTGAGCAATAGTCTGCTTTTGGAGCAGTTATTCACGGTAAGCCTTCAAAACCGTAACAGAGTTCACAAGACCTAGGTTTGTAGGGTGAATGCATTAGCATTGGGGACGTCTTTACTGCTGCAACATGTTAGTTTAGGCTTGAAAAGCTTCGCTGATAGTCCAACTCCTTTTAGCACATCTAGACCCCAACAATACTCTTTTCCAGCATCTGATCAGACTGTTTTTGAAGCAAAATGAACCCCCTGTAGGCCAAGAGAAGCAGCTTTGTTGTCCATCGCTGTTGTTTGCAGATATCAGTTGTGCGTCAGATTTATGGGTGTACAGGAAACACACACAAAGTTACCGCTTGGGGATTTGGTATGTAAAAAGAAATGTAATTATTTATGCTAAAATTTTAACAAGTTAAAATCTATGTAATTAATTAGCATGTTAAAGTCCCTGCTCAATTCAAAATATTATATTTTGTACTTATTGTACCATATATGGAGTAGTCTTTAGAAGTTTGGGGAAACATATATAAAGCAGCTCTGGCACCAATTTGGAAAGTTTAATACAAAGCATATCGACGTGTTAGAATGGTCTAATCAAAGCCCAGGCTAAAATTCAAACAAGAATCTGTGGCAAAACCAGAAAATGTTTGCATCAGAGCACAAACGGGAAAATGAACTTGAGCCGTTTTACAAGAAGAATCACCAAACCCTCTGTGCTGATTTGGTAGAGACGTCCTTCAGGAGACTCATAATCGGAGGATATTTGGAGGGCAAGAGCTGTAAAATCTTTTTCTACAAAATATTGACACAAGCTACTGAATACAAATGCTAACCAAACTTTTTATATTTTTACTTAGAAATAAAAGAAAACATCAATAACACAAGATCATATTAAGATACGGGTTACGTCTATGTCAAAAACATTTGCACAGCACAGCGGCTAAATGACAGAGACTTTAAACTAGAAGTAAACACTCAGCAGGTTGCACACATATTTTACCCTCTCGTTGTGACTTTGGAATAGCCAGAGAAGCGACGGATAGAGAGGGAGGAACAGCTATAAACGGAAGAAGAGAAGGTGAGTCGTTGAGTAACAGCCTACATGGATCAGGAGACTAATTATACAAGAAGGCCATGCGAAGTTGTCCACTTTAGAGATTCTGCAGGCTACATGGGGACCGAGCGACATGGATACCCCATTCAGAGGAGGGAAACAGCTTCTCATGCATGCCTTATTACCCCACAGACCTTCATCTGTGGCAGAGAAGTCACCTACCCCTTCCAGCCTCGCTCCTCTGCGGACACAGATCCTGTAATGATACATTTCACTTCTGGCTATTTCCAGTTTGATAGGTAGACGTGTGGAAACAAAAAAAAAAAAGAGTAGAAAGTGGGCAGAGTGGGACATCATCTCTGACCCCCATCAAAGAGTCCTCTCTTCACATGGCGCGTTAAAGCGACTCAGTGCCAGCCCCTCATTTTCCTGCCGTCCATCTCTAATGGGATTTGGGTTTTATATTAAGCCCACCTTTCCCTCCGCGCCCCTCCGCCTTGTCCTGACACTGCGCTGTGAGTGATTTGAATTTAAAAAGTGGCTAAATCCACAAAGCAGACCTCAGATGGGATTGTACGAGGCTCTTACCGTTAAACGGGGCCTTCCAGGTAAGATGACGGAAGAGGTGAGGGGTGCCGTTATGTAGGGCATCGCATACATGAACGCTTTGCCACATGAGAAGATTTCCTTACATCTACTTCTACAACTCGACGAAGCAGAGTTTCTTTGTGAAGCAATACTCTTTCACCAGAGGCATAAGAAGAATCCCACATGAGGGAATTCTTTTTTTTTTTTTTTTTATCCAACAGTTTGAATGCTGTTTTTTTTTTTGTACCTTGGTTTTATTATCTAGAATAATACGATTCTGATAAATGAATGATTCAAGGTCAGATTCGGAGTAGCGTTCATTACTACAAATGTTAAAGAGCTTTTAGCTCCGTGTTCTGCCTTATGACCCACTGCAGAGGTGCTCTAGCTAAACGGCTCTTTATTCATTCGACAAATGCAGCACATTTTGGTTGCCATAGCGAGGTGGAGACAATGAAGTCAAGCCGGCTTGATCATACCGCAATATTTTATTAAAGACATGCAAAGCATAAAACAGCTCATGCTCATCCATTTTTAAAACAAATACTTTCTGATCTGAGAATCAGTCTCACGATAAACAATCAGGACATATTTAACCCCACTATTTTTCTCCAATACGTCACATTTCCTTACATGTATGAATTACTCCAAATCACATTTCTCTGAAAATATGTCATGTTCTAAACCGGGGTTTTCAAAGTGGCCGCCAAAGTTAGTTTGGGGAGGGGCGACATGACGAATAAAAATAAACCAAAGAAAACATCTGCGGACATTTAACCAAAGTCACCAAGCCTATGGCAGAGACAAAACGGAGAGACTTTTTTGTACCTCAAGCTATGGCGAATAAAACTAGTTGACACATTGAACGCTGCGCTGGTCATGCACCTTTGAATTTTAGTAACTTTGCGCAGATTCCGCCTGCTGCCTTTCACTCAAACTGTATGATTTGGAAGTTCTTACAGAGCAGGTTCACCTGTACTAGCATTTATACGAGGCCTCGTATAACATAACAACATAACTGACAAAAGCCACACGGCTTGCTCAGTGGTGAACGTGAACCTCTAAAATACTGGTTTATGTTCCACAGAATCCAACTACGAATTTTTAATCAGTAGTGGTTGAAACATGGGGAATGCTTTGGACAGATCACCAGTCTATGAAACGGCAACATACAGAAACATGGGCTAAGCAATTATGAAATCAAAGAATTATGTCAATGCAGAAAGGCAACAGTCTAACCCATGTTGGTGCAAGACAACAAGGCATACCAGCTGCCCCATTGAGAAGCTTGGTTCACAAGGCAATCTAAATGACGCCTGATGGCTGTGAGTTGAGAGTGATCTGGTCCGCTCAGCAGAACATCTGGACCACTCCGATCTAAAATCTGAGATACTCAACATGCTGGATTGACTTGGCCCGATATCGCAGTGTGTGGTGTCCGTTGAGGACAAATGAGAATGCAGCCCTTTGAATGTGACAAGTAGCCAATCAGAAAACAAGATGATGGAAACATGAAGAGCAATCCAAAATACACATAAGACAAAACAACACTCCTGGTGCACCGGAATATCGGGTGCACCAGGAGCACCTGACATTCTGGTGCTCCTGGTGCTCTTTTTCTCTATTAAATATAGTCCACTAACTACTGCCATTGCTTCTTCCCACTCGGCCATGTTTGTTTACTCTGATCTCACGTGGCTCAACACCACACGCTGTACAACCAAACCTGTTATTGCTAAGACTTTTATCATCATTTATTTTGTCTCTTAGTTAGTTGAAAATTGGATGGCAATTTTAAAATACTGGGTAACAATGGTTCCACTTGAAGCAGAAAGCGCCACCATGATTTCATGGCAACATGAGCCAAGGTATATTTTTAATTACAGGACAGCCTGAGTAGTGATGTGTGCTGTAACAAATTCAAGAGTATTCAATTTTAAACATCACTAAAAGAGGACCTCCTCTCCGTCTGTGCACTTTGTACTTTGTATATTGGATTTAATTCTTCATTTATATTTTATCGATGGGACTGCTGTGCTGGCTTGTCCCAAAACTAGGCCAAAACTAGCAGAATAGTATATTTTTAAGTTAGAAATGTATCCATACGATAAAGTATGTTAAATAAAAATATCAACAGACACATGGTCACCTGTCCAGGATGTGTTCCACTCCTGCTCAACTCATTTTGACCTAATTTTGTGGAAAATGAAAATAATTCTTTGTCTTTTTGAAAAGAAAATCAAATGACCACTTTTTTTTACTATTCATTACTGGCCTCCAAATTCTAAATCCAGTCACCAAAATATGCTCTGACTAATAATGTATCACTTTTTAATACACAAAGTAGTTCAGCATTTGACTCTAACCATGATAAATGTCCGTCCCTAATTAACTGGCATGAACATGTCAGTGTGTGGTCTTTGTCATGCATTCAATCTTAATCTCTCTGACATGTTCTGTGTCACAGCTAATTACGGAAGTAATACATTGGGCCATTAGTAAGTGCCTCGACAGCACAACTCACTTCAGTCATAACTAGCTAGGACACACTGTGGTCTCTTCTAAGCCGAGCCAAAAAATGTGTCCCAGATTTCCCAAGAAAATTGCCTATTTTTCCCATGAACTGACTCGGTGTTTAGAGTTTCGCTTAGATAACGTCATAAAGTTTTGGCACTTCAATCTGTCAAGAACATATTTTCCTCACCGCCGACTTTGGGATATTACATTTTTCAGTTAAAAATGTTCAGGTAAATTACATTATGTGGTATTAGGTTCTGAAAAATGCCGTATTTCCAGAAAAAGACTTCCTCTGTAGCTTCTTCCATGTCAGCATCAAAGTCTATGTGTGTGACTCTCTTGCAAAGATTGGAGTTTTGAATACACACATACAAAAAAATAAAAAATTAAAAAAATCTGCGTCTAATCTACTATTATGGCAGTGTTAAGAAAACCACAGTGCCTCATTCCTGGCAGCATACCTCTCATTTCCAAAAGAAGATAATCAGGTCCGTTGTGGTTTACATTTGCTTCTCGGCAGAGCAATTCCAGACATTAATATTATTCTTGCACCCAGAGACTAATCAAAATGCATGAGTGCATCTTGCTCAGTAAGCCAGTTATTTCACTGTGTGTCACCAAAATCTCCGGATATTTTTGAGCCTTAACGGTGGTCATTGCCATTGGTCAACAAGCTGCATTGTGGGAAAGAGACTTGGCCAGAGAGAGGGAGGCTGTTAGAGGAGGCTAAGTTAAAAAAATTTTTTATATTTATCTACCTTAATAAACTGTTTTGTATATTTAACATTATGACCACCTAAATAATAATGTATTGGTCCCTGTTTTGCTGCCAGTCCACATCCGGGTATATGGATGCCTATAGTCCTCTTTATGTGTATATTATTGGTATCAATAATATCTGGTATCACAGATCCTTAGTGTCCTATAAGAGGTGTGAACATCCACTAGATTGAGATCTGGTGAATTCTAGAGCAACTTAGATTGCCTTTACATGTGCTCTACCAGTGAACATGTTAATGAATGACAATGAGCTGTACATATTCAAAACCATATGCAACAAACTGCAACGAATTGTGAAAAGGTGTTAATCACTTCACCTGTCACCTGCCATCATGTTTTGCCTTACTGGTACTTTATATCAAGGCAAGCTACAAGGTAACTGATTGTAAAGACAGATTCCTATTCTTTTCATGCTTGTATGGGAAGGCAAAGATATACATTATAAATTATGTCTCATCCCTGAAGTGAGGGACGAATCATGATAGCAGTGAGTTAAACCACAGTTCTCCAGGTGCTGCTGCTTGTTCCCACAGACTTGAGCTCAAGTGGATAAAAGGTCACAATACCAGATGGAGGCAAACAAGCAAAACCACTTGCCAGGGATGTTATGTTATTCTTGTTGAAGGAGGTTATGTTGCCCTGACTTCATACCACCGGCGTTTTCAGTACCGGCAGTGCTTGGTCAGGTTTTATGCCCCGGTGCTTCTGTGACCGTGATAAATCCTAAAGATCTCTTTACAAGTCGAAGGCAAAGTCTGGTAAGCATTCTAACAGAATTCATGTAACCTCACAGGGCGCCGGTCTACTCTGTCAGGAACCGAAGTAAAGGACAGGATTGTCAGGACAGGCTCGCTTAAAAATCAAAAACAGGCAAAGGGTTTTATAATTTTAAAAAAATATACAAAAAATACCGGCAAAATGTTGAACAAATATTTCAGCAACCTTAAGCAAACAACCTGAGCTACGATAAAAATGTTCTGGATCAAAGCCTGTTAGAATGACCTAAAGTCAGACCTAAAGCCCAAATGAAAAAAATATATAACTCAAACATTGTTCACAGAAATTCTATATCTCTTCCCAGTGAGTTGTGCTGAAAAGAAGAATGGAGAAAGATTTCAGTCTGTGGATGTGCAGTGAGAGGTGCTTCTACAAAGCACTGACTCAGAGGGGTTTAACAAAATGTAATGAAATAAAAACAACTTCAAGGAGTGTAAATGCTCTGCTTTTTATTGGCGCTGGTCAGACAGCTTAACCCCTAACTTCTTTCTTGTAGAACTAAGATAACACACAACCCAAGCATCTAGAACTGTCAAACTCATTTATGTTCTACTCTCATCTTTTTTTAATTCACTCAGGAATCACCATCGCAAAGGGAAAGGTGCTGAAACGGACTGCTGTGTTTTTTTATTCCAACACTAGGTATTGCTTTGTGTTAAAGTGCCTTTTGTCCTGTTGTAGCATTCGGATTTTGTATCACTTCTCATTAAAAAAAACAAAAAAGAAAAAAAAACACACCGTTTGTTATATTTAGGCCTTCAAAATGACTCCACCTCTTGCAGGCAGTGTGTGCTTCTGTTACTCCAAGGTTGATGTGAAAAGTTGCATGTTTTTAACTTTCTGCTACTAAGTAATAAAACGGATTAACTCTTAAATCACTTGAGATCTTCAAATTGAGCTTTTTCCCCTCATTGTTGTTGCCTCCTACAGTTGCTTCATGAGAAAATACGGCTAAAACTTGAACTTTTTTTTTGTTGTTTTTCATAAGCTTTCCGTGTCTTTAACTGGGTCTAAAATTGGAAGCACTGACCTCCTGTCCAGTGTGGCTCAGCTGGCTCTGACAGTAGAAGGTCCTGGTTTCCTGCCCTGCTTTGAGGTAAGTTATGGTCTGTGAGCACATCCCTCAAGCAGTTCCTTGACTTGTTCTCTGATCTGTGGAGGTGGAAAGCAATACAGTGGGTCAGGGATGACAGTCTGTTCACTTTAGGTTTCTCTGCGGTTCTGCTTGGTCACCTCCACTTTTGGAAGAATTCCCTGGAGCCTCTTCCTGAAGGGGATCTTGTCCAACTTCTGTGAACTTGCCACTATGATGATTCACACTAGGTAAGCGGTACCAGACAGTCTGCAGGATACACAGCTGTGCTACAAGTAAAAGCGATGTGCTTAAAAAAAATTTTAAAAAAAAGAAGTAAAGCTAAAATTCTCAATATTAAAATGTATACAAGGTGACTTTCAGTCTACAAAATGTTAGGTCAAAAGTAATTTTAGTCTCGGTTTGATTGGGGACCAAAATTGCAACATTTGTTAGGTTTTTAGCTGGTGTGGTTCACATTCACATTGCACAGAGTCAAATGACACAAACCAGGAGAAAAACCTGTTTAACCTCTGACCTGGTGGCGTTTCAATTAAACCTACTGAAGAATACAACATGAAAACCTCTGAAGAAGAACTTCCTTCTTCATGAAATGGCTTTAACTTCCAAAAATGTAATTATACAATAATTACATTTTGGGGGAAACGATGAGGACTAAACCACTTCCACTCCAATTCCACACAGTATAAATCAGAGGTGCCCAAAGTGGGTCCTCGAGGGCCGGCATCCTGCAGGCTTTAGTTCTCTCCTTGGTGGTAGTGACAATCTTTTCAGAATGTCAATGTTCTTCTTAGGCCTCTAACGAGCCATCATTGGATCCAGGTGCATTAAACCAGGGAGAGAACTAAAACATGCAGGATGCCGGGCCTCCAGGACCCACTTTGGGCTCCCCTGGTATAAATCCTCGCACCGCGATTTTCCATGTCAGATCACAACTGCGTGCGTTTTCTAGTCTGGTTCTTGCACGGCATCGTAATTTGACAACTTGTCAAATTACGATGCTCAATGCAGGAAAAATCTTTAATATATTCTTTTTACCCTCAGACACAGACTGACAACAGCTAGCTGCTACATTAGAAACAACGTGGCTCTATTTTAAAAACAATATGCTCTGCCCCGACAATGTTGCAGGACTTTTACTGTTCAGAGAAAAAAGAAAAAGAAAACAGAGAGAGAGAGAATGTGAGATAAGCAGTGTGAAATTTGAAGGCAAAGGCATTGTTCTGTAATAAAAAAATAAAATAAAATCACATTGCTGATGCTTGATAAGACCCGGTCTATTCCCCGGTGTTGTAGTGACACAACACTCTTTATGACCTGGTCCTTATGGCTCGAATGAATTCCTCCAGGAAGCAAGCCTCCTCAGTCAGAGGTGACTTTTATGCGCCCAGGCTGCCCTGAAAGATCTCTAACGAGGACAACAACAGATGATTTTCCTTACAGCGTTGACATTAGTGTCACGCAGGACATTTTCACAACTTCTGTGCTAGATTTACACAGGAAAGCATTCAATTTAGTTTAAGGGTGGCTTTTGTGTTTTGTTTTTTTTCTTGCCTGTCCTGAGCCTTGTTGCTCACCCAGTGACATCATGTAGAAATCAATGAGACGAATTGACTGTCGATGGCCAGAACAGGTTGATTCTTTAGGGAGAGTTTGTGGAGCTGTGTTTAAAAGACCTGAAGGTGCTGCTGCATTTTTTTTGCAAAGCAAAAGTCGGCTATGGCTTGTTTTAGTGAAAAGAGACCGCAGAAACGTGGAGCACTTTCTGCGTTTCTTCAACATGATGAAGATGTTTTGTGGTTAGAATTACACGCTATTAAATAAATTAAGGCACTGGCAATCTTCTTTACTCCCTCATTTCCCTCTCTCCAGGCTGTCATTTACTCTCTTCACATCTGTACCTCTGAACTCATAATCACTATCTATCAACACATCTTCAGTGTCTCTCTCTCACATACACACAGACACATTAGACACACTTTATGGTACATTTGCGAAATTTGCAAATCAAAAGCCGCTGTGTTAGTTGAGAGTTGCCACACCAAGAGGTAAGTATAAACATGTCTATACACCAACGCTCAAGCTAAACTCAGAGCTCAGGTTTCAAAGCTAATAAGCTTTGAAATCAGCTCAAAGTACACATTGATAAAGCCATACGTAATTTTTGCATCATGCTCTTTTTACAGAGCATGATGCATTGATAAAAGGCCTTAGCTCACTTTTTGTGTTCTGTTTGTCCAGGTTATCACCAAAACATTAAACCTGAGTAAGAAAAGACAGGCATTAAGGAAAAAATTCAAACCAAATTGGTCCTTTGTAAAAATAGGGGGAAAAAAAGTAATCACACTCTTATTAAGTCATGAATTAAATTTAATTGACCACGTTTTGAAAAAGTTGGCTTCTACTTACTTGCCACTATTACCAAAACTATAAAATCAAAAAATCACATTATTAGAATCTGATAACACAAAGTCAGCAACAAGACCTGATAAGGAAACAACATGTCAAGATCTACAGAGAGTGAAGAATAAATTAAATCTACTAGTCTGGAAAACCATATGAAGCTGTTAATGTTTATTTAGAAGCTTTTAGGTTTGAGCAAATCACAGAGAGAGACATTATCCACAACTGGAGAAAACAAATACCAGTTGTGAACCTTCCCATTAGTTGCCATCTTATCTTACAGACTCCAGGACTGCAATAATGACTCGTCACGAAGAGTCCAGAACAACTGAACTATCTGAAGCTCTGCAGGTCTCTTATGACTGAGTAAAAGTCAGGATGACTCCAAAGGCTAAAACCGCTACTGTCCAAAAACAAGATGAATGTCTGAATGGTGTTCAAGACTTTGGGGGAAATATTCTGTAGACTGACTGGAAGGTGGCCGACCAGTTACATCTACCTCCAAACTAGTATTCATTCAGAAGGTAAAAAGGTCTCAACGTAGGTCTATGTCATTGTCTCCAACCAGTCAGCCAAACAACCAACCTGGTAACCAATGTTATCCAAGTTTACAGCGTACCGCTACGTCCATCAACTGGAAATTATTACAATTATCTCAATACAAGGAAGAAACCCAAGACAATAGTACGTACATAATTGATAATGAACAGAAGTAGTTTTATAGTTAATAATCCATGCATGGCTTTGTTGTAAACTGTAAATTCTGGGGAAAAGCCAAAGAAGGTCGACAACCAAGGTGTGTACCTCCATATTTAAAGGACGCTATACTTGTGCTGCTTCTACTTTTAAAGCATGCCTTGGTATAAAAACGAGTCATATATGGACAGGTATTAGAGACAGATGCAGATATTTATTGCCAATTAATGAGCTAGCGATAGTAAAATGTGTTACGTAGCAACAAGATTTAGCTCATGGTGTTCTACTTATGCAACACATAATCAGAACTAATTACAGGTGTAAATATCTATTAATATTTCCTATAAGTAACACATTGGGTGGCAGTTTGCTTAAAATGACAGTTGGCTTGGGAAGTTCTATCATTTTATGGTCTATTAAAATTCTGTGTAAATGAGTGTAAACAAATAGTGCTATGCATATCTTAAGAGGCAGTTTTAAGCTAATTAGCCGATCTGTCCATTCTATAGTTATGTTTTGCCATAACTACATTTTTATTTTTAATTTCTTTTGGTCTGTTGGACAGAAAACATATAGTAATGTAGTAGCGATCCAACATCAATAACTAGATTATCACTATTTCTAATCTAAACTATGTCTCTACATGGCAGATTAGTGTGTAGTAAAGCAATAGAAAACCAGCAATTCAGCAGTAGTGACTACTTGAGTAAAATCAAGTCAATAAGTGAAAGGAGGAAGTTCAAAATAATCACAATGTGAAAACAGCAAATTGTGAAGATTATCAGGTTGACTAAACAAAGCTGAAATGATGAAGGATTCCTATAAAATCCAGTAAGACCCTTTTCGTTCTTTACTGCCTCTCATTTGCTTTTCCTTCTTTTTCCCTAGTTGTTCTCGCCGTCCTTTCCGATGGATGATAAAGAAAGAAATTAAACTGGGGTACGAAAATGACTCCATCACTGATGCAAAAGGACAATAGGCAAGAAACGAAAGTAAAAATAGGGTGATGTAAAGATAAAAAGAAAGGGAGACAAACGACAATGGAAACTGTAAATATATGGGAGTAAAGAGAGCAAAAAGTAAGCATTAGTTGTAGCTTAGGAATTAGAAATGTGCGTCCATAAAAGATTTAATCAGATCCTAGTCCTCATAAGTGCAAACAACTCCCCAAATTGCAGTTTTTTATCACCATTATAAAGTTTTATGGCCCAGGCAGCCATTTTGGATTTTGAGGTTTCATGCCACTACGTCACAAAGCGGAGTCTCTCAGAGCAGCAAAAGAGATATTATCCAACTGCAACATTGGGTGCGTGCTCAACACGTTCTGCACTAGGTGCATGAAGCATGCAAGACTTTTCAACACGTTCTAGAAACACATCTACAGTGACACTGCTGTAAATCAGACGCCCCTGAAGTTCTCATGTCAAATAACAAATGTTCAACACATAACTAAATCAGAATGTTGTACAACAATGTATTTCTCAAATAGAAAACTAACTGTATAAAATAAACTGTAACTACTTAATAGTTTGCACCTATTGCTATCTTAGTGCCAGACTCATTTACTTTAACCCATTTAGTTAACGTAAAACATACAATGAAATGCAAGTAGTCACATTTTAACAAAAAAAAACTCCCTTTATGAATTTCACATTTGGCTTGATGGTAAAATGTGTAAAAAAAATATTTTAATGTCCTAATAAATTGACACAATGTTCCTCCCAATGTTTAGTTAATTAGATAAACTGTTACTAAGCTACACTCTTTCCTTTCCCACGCTCCTTTTCAGCGGTATGGACAAAATCTACCTACCAAGGGAGCTGCTGCTCCATTATTGAGCTGAGAAAACTTATGTGTCAGACTTCCTGTCAACTCAACGCACGTCTGGTTTTTCAAAATAAAATGAAGGAAAAAAATCAATGTAAAAATAAAAATATAACTTTTAACTCTATAAGGTGGGTTACAATATGTTTAGTGAACTTTTTGAAAAAGTATTCTTGAATTGTGTGCTGATCAATGCTTGACCTATTTATTATATTGCCTAGTTATTGTTCTCATATGTAAATAATTACAAAGATTGGCCCTTGTACACATTGATTTGAATATTTCTACCATTGAGACCATGTGAACTGAAATGATCTTTAATAAGGCGGTTTGTAACATTTTTTGATGCACGTCTTTTGACGTTTGAATGTGATTGGCCAGATGCTTGGAACTACTTTGTGTTCAAGAATTTATAATCGGTGGGTTTTCCCAATGAAGATCTGCGACCAAAACATTCTATCACCCGTCTTACAAGTTTAACTTTACATTTTTTGCTTTATTTGCAGCAAAATAGTTCACACTGCATGACATCTAGTGACAGTTTATAACATTGCCTTCAACTAACAATACAGGGTCAAAGGATAAGAATGATGTTGTTGCGCTTTGTATGTTCTTTAATGACATTACAAAGGAGGTTTGGTTCTCTTACTGTTTAATAAATGTCAGGTACCTAGAACGCTAGTATTTACTGTGGTGTCGCTTGTTTGAAGAAGTTTCAACCCTGTGTCCTAAACTCACCTCAGGCTCTAAATTACATTACACTAATGCATTTGTAGCACCTCCTGTCAAAGTTTTAATCTTAATAGCCTCCTGGTTTGCATGGTGGAGCTGTGGTTGGAGCCGTTGCTTCATAGCACAAATTGTGGGTTCACTAACCCCCAACCGGAAACAGATTTAATTGCACCGCTCTTGCCTAACCTGTCTTGAACCTTCAGTAAACCGTTCCAGGTCACCTCTGTTGACCTCTGGCATGGCCTCCAACTCTCTCTCCCACAGCCCTGAACGGGACGTCGAGGATACGAAGAACCTGTATATGGACACGCAGGTTCATACTTAAAACTACAATATCACACTTGTATTGCAATCAAAGCATTGAAGTTAAGCCTATACGCCTCATTAGGCATCCAATGCGCCACGGTCAGCTTCATGTCTGTGAACCAAGTCCTGCTAAATGGACCAAAGAAATGGATTAGCATCATTTCTATTTTCGCTAATTAGCTGAACGCCTTCCCTTAGCAGTTGGGGAAATCTGTAGTGATAAGATGGGAGAAAATGACAGACAGCTCAAGAGTTACAATTTGTCACGCTGCATACTGAAGGCGTTCCGTAATGGTGTTGACTTAAGGAAGATTAATCTTTTTTTTTAAGATATATTTGTAGACTCATCAACCCATTATTTTTTTTTTTTTACCTATGTAGTCATTACATGGTCGTCAGCTTTATCTCCAGTGGTCAGTGACCTGTTCAGGGTACACTCTGACCTTGAAAAGGTCACTACTGACCCAGCCTCTGCCCTTAAAGGACTGAGGCTGAATGAATAATTCTTCATTTTTTGTCAAGACAAAACAAGAAAAGACACAAATATACACACACTGAGTCATTATGGATGATGTGAACCTTGGCTGAACGTGCAACTCCCAGCCAAAGTACAGCTAAAGTTTACTAGTTCGCTTAAACAGTTTTTAATCTACCTCCTGTCAGTATTTCTCTATCAGTAAAGTTAGAGCCATGCAGGTGCTTGATACCAGAAAGTCTTTCTATTTTGTTTTTAATTGTAATTTTGTGGGTAAAAACCCGCAGATGGACGTGTATTTAAAACCTGCATTTTGTATTTATTTAGTTTTGTGATGTTAAAATGTATTCAGTGTGAAACCTCTAGGTGTGACTTACCTTACTAAAAAGTGTTACCTTACTTTTTCGCAGAAACGCGTCCTTATTCCTTGAAAGTGACTGGCACGTGATACGTCTGTGTTTGTGTAAAAAAAAAACTTTGTTTTGTTACTTAGATTAATGTCAAAGGGCACAAATATGTGAAGCAAAAACTATTCAAAAGAAGGCAAAATTCAGCATTTATTGGTTTTTTCCCGGTTGCCAATTTTTTAGGTATTAACCAGATATTTGGAAGAGAACTGCTTCAGTGCACAAGTGAAACTGAGCAAAAGAAAAACATGTTTTCTTGTAAAGCACTTTACAGCTCAGGCTGTTGCTCTTTATATCAGACTTAAAAAAATCTTCTAATAACTCCTATGTAAAAATACACAATGACTCTTCCCACTCGCCTCATGAGTATAAATGTAAGGCTAACAAAAACACACCCTAATGAGCATGTCACTTGATCATAGCGAAGAGGAATTACAACCGTTTCAATTATCAAGAGATTTATCGGGCCAGTAATCATGACAACAGCCCACCAGCAGCCCGTTTTTGTTGGTGAAGCGAGGCTTGATCGCTTCTGAAGTGTAAGGACATTTTGGCACGGGCTAATTAATTGTAATAAGTCTGGCTGGCACACGCGTTGTCAGTGACGAAGCTTGGGTGAAAGGCGAGGGCTCGACTCGCCTATGAAAGCCAGCGTAGGAGTCGAAGCTGTCAGGCCCGCCGCGCCCCAGAGACCTGGTCTGGCACTCACCTAGATACACATCTGCTCTGATTAATCGCCAGCTCTGCTCCCAGTGCATATATTTCATTATCAGCTTTAAGTGGCCGAAAAACAGCGAGGAGCACAGGGTTGCTGAGCAGAACTGCTGGGGAGGGGACGTTTGAAACCAATGAACTCGAGCTCAGCAGAAGACACGGTGGCTCTGAGGTCAGTGACATCGAACCCCAAACTTACTGCAAATGCAATGCAATGATCTGCTGGGACACCAGCCCGGATTTAAACTCTTCATTTCTGTTGCATTTCTACAGCCTGTCAGAATTAATATGGAGGTAAAAAAAAAAAAAAAAAAGAGTTAAAAACTATGTTGGTAGTTGATGAAATGAACTAAGAATTTAACAAGAACAAACCAGTTATGTTTTCAGATTTTAAGCAAAAAAAACCCATCTGATTTTTAAAAAAAAAGAAACAAAAGATCTGTAAAGAAATTTGGAAAAAAGAAAATCAAATAGTTTTGTTATAAATTAAATTCTGATCATTTTTTAAAATACACCCACGTTCCTCCTTAACTAGTACTTTCATGGTCAATCAAAACTGCTTTGTCATGAACGTTTTAAGGCCTAGCTAGTAGTCACTATAGCAATAGCTCTAAAAAGTCTTTTCTGGTACATGTGGTTATTGATGTTGTAAGCAGGTACCTCTTATATGCCGCTCCAAATACTGCCACCTCCTGATCAAACCCACACATTTCAGAAACGTACAATTAGTCCATTTATGGTAAGATGTGACAAATATTGTCACATCAGCGAACTACTAAGGACTAATGCAACTTTGGACACTTGGAACTTTTGATTTCATATTGGGAGGAAATTGCAGTTTATCATTTGTCTGTTAAAGTGGACGCCATGCATCAGCGGCTATGTTTTACCTGACAGTTTGACCATTACTGTTACTATTTTGTTCTTGAAAGTATTGTGAAAATTTTTTTTTTCTTTAGACTATAAGTTGCAATTTTTTTAAGAAGATTATTTGAGTTTTGAGTAAAAAAAAAAGTATCCTTTTTTTAATTTTTCATGTTCATGGTAAATGGCCACCGATAGAATGTGGGTCAAACTCCTAGCACTGTCGCCACCGATGACATTATGAAGCCTAAGGGCTGTATACAACATAAAGATAGGCAGAAAAGTGACGCTAACACTAAGCCAGTGGTGTCCAGAGCCAATGGCCAAAGAATGCATATGAGATTAGAAAGGATTTTAGATATACTGGTGGAGCTGAAGATGCTGAGGTGAATTTGCTATCCGACAGAGCTCAAAGGATAATAAACAGAAAAATTCAAGTAGATTTCTTTCAAAAGTTTGCACATGAGAATTCAGTTTATTGATGACATTTCCTAATTTTTTGTTTGTTTGTTTTCACTGAAATGAATAAATGTTAAAGTTCACCATTTTCAGTGGAGACAGGTTGGTCTGAAGAGAAAATGGCTGCATTTAGGAAAGGATAAGATTCACAGAATAGCCTTACCAATACTTGAGACGGGTAAAATATATTTTAAACTATATAGATGCAGTTAACACTGATTGTTACTTATCTATTTGTCACATTTGTGCCTGAGGGGACATGAAAAAACAGAATGTAAAAATGTATTTCTTCATGTCTAAGGACAATGAAACATTGGAAACACATTGTCATGAGCTATATTTCCATCCACTTGTCAAACCAATTTTGAGCAAACTATTAAAGTGTCACACAAACAACAGAAAATACAAATTATGTGTGTTTACATCTACTGGATGTAAACACCAGTAGATGTTTTTGATTTAGACCAAATCGATTGGATGTTGATGCGAGGCATGGCTGTAATAAACAGGAAGTAGAAGGTGCAAACCAGCATGGACCACGCAGGTTTTCAGGAATATTGTAATTGTTCTGTCATGTCAACGAAAACTGGCAATGTCACATGAGAGCTAGAGAGAAAAATGCAATTCTAACACAAACAGCTGATCAGTCCTGTGAGATAAATGTTGGCTACATCAGAACTGAGCTGCCCTGTAGCGCACTAACTCTTTTTTGGAAAAGTCAAAAACCATCTCTAAGTGAGGATGAAAAAAACCTTTTTGCAAAACTGAGGAAGTTATTTCAAATTTTCCACTTCCCACGAACCTTTTCTAATGCTATACTTCAAAAATTTGCATAAATGTAGACCTTTTTCATGCCAACTACAGCTAAGATATTCTCTCCGATGGCAGCCACCACCTCAAGGTTCAGAATTTGGGCTAGATAAGTAAGTTTGTTTTTAGCGTTAGCGCCGTGGCTGCATGAGTTAAAGCTCAACACACACTAAAGCTGTTTAGTCTACTGAAACTCCCCCAAACATAAATCATATGACGGTTCATTTTTATTATCTTCTAAACAGTTGATATACTCAATAACAATATACAAACTGTCTGAAACATCCTGAATTTTCAATAATATGAGAACAGCTAATGGTTGACTGAACTGGCATCTTCAGTTAAATTCTAATCAGAACGTTTAGGTGGGATTTTATTTTTTTTTAACCAATGAAAAGTAGTTAAGATTAGTTTATTACAAACTAAATAAACGGCTATTTGCAAACTAATATGTTTGGTTCAAATTTAGTGGCTAAACTTAAATACCTGTCAAAGTCCCTGTTTATAGAGCAGATAGTGCCTTTGTGCCAGCATGCTCCGTATGATCAGACCCACTTTAAAGACCTCTGCAGATGTATTCACCGCAGCGCCTTGCAGTTAAGAGCCTCACTCAGGGGCAGCTTTACAAGCTGTTTTAGAAGGTGATAAATGATACATATATTTACAGTCTTCAAAAGGAGGGAAAACTGCGATCAGTGAGAGGGTAAGACGAGGGGGCTTTACCCCTCCACCACATATTCTAACACAAGATGATCACTTACTCAGCCTACAGCCAAGGACAATTCACAGAGATTTACTTGTCTGTATGTTTTTCCATAGATTCAATGATTGTTCTTGTCCTTGCCTTTCAAAATGGGAAAAAAAAAAAAAGAAAAGTTTGATTTGGAATTGTTAGAAATACTCATGAGCATGGTGCAGACCGTTTTTATTCCCGTACGTCTGTTGGCAGATTTCCTACAGAGCAACACTGCCATCCACTGTCAGCCTCTGCTCATGAAACCAAACTGCAGACGGCTCCAGACTGGAAAGACTGGACCCATCTGACACAGTACAGATCAATAAAAGGTGATTTAGACCTTACTTTCCAAAAGCAAAATGAACAAAGAGGATAGAGTAATTGGTAGAAACACCTTTCTCCCATCAGATTAGGCTGTGCCTACTAAAGAGAATTTCCTGTGCGTCAGAATGCTGACAACTGCTTTAAAACAACCACTGGCTTATTTTTGTTCTCTCATGTGTTACATGAAGACATGAAGAACATTCTGCTTTGCTGGATTTTTCTGCACAGTCTTGCTTTAACTGATTTCTTTTTTTTATTATTATTATTATTTATGACAGACCCAAACCTGAATGTATTTTATTGTATTCAGACCCCTATTTTTCTCATACCCCTAAATAAACAATCAGTTGACCTCTGAAATCCTTTTTTTAGTTACCAGAGTCCACCTTTTGCCTACTTTCATCTCAGTGTTAATAGATCTGTTCTGTGAAGGCATTAGAGTTGTATGTGAGAACATTACTGAACAAACGAAGGAATAAACGTGTGATGTCTGATGTCAACATGTCTGTTGACATCAGACATGTTTGTGATGCCCTGCATGCAAAATCCTCCCTTCTGGAGGGCAAAAACTGCTTTTTGCCTCCGGATGATGGATGATGACTACCATTGGCTTTAGCTATCAAGTAGTCAACATAACACACTAAATCTTAAAGGTATATACGGTATATATTTTAAAAAAGGGATGCAATGCTTTGCTACTAATTGTCAACAATATGACAACTAGATAAGGTAAGGAAAAAGTTTTATATAAAAAAAAAATAGCAATGGAAAGGGAAGTAGGTCAGCTATGCTAGCTTGACTTTGACAACCTTAACATGTAGACGTGCTGCTGAATTTGGTATGTTTTGGTTCAAAACATACCAAAAAAAACCAAAAAGTTGACCCATATACCAACTGTCTGACATATCATCAATAGAGCAGGTGTTTAATGTAGCTAATCAACCACCGCTGTTGTAGACTAGCTGTACAGTGGTAGCTGATCTGCCATGGCGATCACTTATTAGTATTCGCAAAATAAATATCAACCCTTACAATCTTGTACTGTCGCTTAAAAAGATCTGTCAGGATGGTTGCCCTCGGAGTATTTGATATTTAATGAGTCTGTTCTGGAATTGTTATGAAAGGTTTTTAAACCACTATTGGAAGCTGTGGTGGATCAGCTAGCTTAAATGCTAACATCAGGCAATATCCTTGCTTCATTTACTGTACTGCATCTTTAACTGTTTGTACAATATAGAAAAGCAAAGCACTCTGACCCATTAGTTATTAAAACTGATTGCAATGTTTTTCACCTCTTCCAAATGAACTGTATTATGCAGCATTGCTTTAACAGAGGAGACCTACGAAAGAAATATTGAAGCTTCTCAAGACTTCTGTATTCAAGTCTTTGGTTTTACTCAGAAAATAAAATGGCTAACACTCTTGACAAGACTTAACATTAACTATGATTGAGAATTAACTATACTAAAGAGGAATAGTCTGCATGCTGCACCACTGACTGCATAGTTAATGAGAGGGAAGTGGAGAGAAAACCTGTGTGATGAGATAAACAAGCAGTGTGTGCACCAAACTTGTGACTATACAGTTTTCACAAATCACACACACTTCCACTTTTGGTTGAATTGCCAATCAGATGTGAGGAAAAGTCAGGCAGCAGCTAGTAAGATGGAATGAAAATGAGAAACTGTTGGAGTTTAATACTTACAAAAATGCCATACTTTAATTTCTTCAACATATGATTAAATCTAAATAAAAGATTTATCACAAGTTTTTTTCCCTTTTCTTTCTACAACAAATGGTCTTCAGAAGTACAACAAATTTTAATTAAATTTTTGTGCTTACTTTTATTGTCTGTTTTAATATTGCGTCTGTTTTCATGTTAAATTATGTGAGGTGACCTTGAGTGCCAAGAAAGGTGTCTACAAAGGAAATGTGACCTTCTGTCACACTGATGTAGTCACATATAAAACTTCATAACTTCACTCAGTTCGTTTGGAGATCTTGAGTGCATTTGGTAACAAAACCGATAGAAAGTTTAGCACAAGATGAAATGGACTCAAAAGAAAAAGTTTAGCCGTCTGTGTCTCACTGGTTCATGTTTAGATTTGTATTTGAAACATAGTTATTATAGTTATTACAAATTTAATGATGGCACTTGACTTAATGTAATGTTTTATTTGTTGATTCCATGTTGCATGACTTTCTGTTTTTGTGCTTGTTATGATGTAAAGCACTTTGAAATGCCTTACTGCTGAAATGTGCGATTGATTGATTGATTGATTGATTGATTGATTGATTGATTGATTGATTGATTGATTGATTGATTGATTGATTGATTGAGTCTGCTGGACTCCTGTCAGTATCTTATCATTTATCCCTCCACATCACTGAGTAAACTCACACAATATTTAATGGAAGTGATCAACTACAAACTTCCCTGCCCTGCTAATCTTTTAGATTCACTACCCTTCCAACCGAACTCAGTGTTGCACCGTACCTCAACCTTATGAAATGAAAACATCTGCTAGCTGTAAGACACACAACAAAACTAATATTTTAGAATCTATTAGTTACAAAAAGATTTAATTTACAACAGAATAACAGAAACAGACAACAGATTGTAGCCACTCACCTTGTCTCTCTTGACACACTGATGTGTTTTTTATCTTTATAGCAGCACCAAAGGAATCTGTAATGGGGGCATTTGGTTGCATGTTAATTGTAGAACTATGATTTGAAAGTTGTATTAAGTCAGACACAGATTTTTTTCTCTATCTGACCTTCGTCTCTAATGGAGACGGGTGCTATGACGATGCCTGGAATGCAGTGTGTTCCACGTTTCTCTTTATTTGGGAAAGAAAAGCTGGCAATTATAAAAGCCCGCAAACGTACAATTCGTTGCAGTAACATTTTTTTTTTTTTTTTTTTTTTACTTGCGCTCCTTTATCAAGTAAAACTCAAATCAAACTGACAGCACCCACCTCTCAACTTCTCTCCAAACGCTCCAGCACAAGCAGAGATACAGATCAAAACAGAAAACATTTTGGCAGGTAAGCAAGCAGCAGATTTGGAGCAGAGTGATTGTGTGTCATGCTGTGCAGTAAATACTGAAATGACAAACTGAGTCAAACCATCAGCTGGTGATTGTGACACCGCGACACACTGAATGAGACGGAGCTGTAAGACTAAAGTTGACGTTATTTAAAAGGAAAGGACTGACTTATACTGTTAACCAGACTCATTCAAGCATTTTCAACTGAGAGGACTCTTGTTCCTGAATCGGTTCAGTGCCTTCAAAGTTTGGTGCTCTGCTTCCACCAGACTGGGGAACCCAGCGTTCGTCGTCAACATGGGGTGTTGTGCAACATGGTGGGGGAGCGTCGTACCACAATGGCAGAGCTAGCTGAGCTGTGCGTTGATTTAACAAGCCACAGACCTTTTCATCTGATCACCAAAACAAGATTCACCTTAACTGTACATAACAAAGGGACTGCTGTCATGAAACTAGCTAGTAGCATGTCAAACATCTTTGCGCCAAGGTATTTCAGCTTCCCAAGCTTATTTCTCAAGGATAATTTGGAGTTCGGTTCTACAGAAACTGTCAGGGCTCTACTGTGTCACCCTTGTCTGTATTATCGTTCGGTTATGGGATGCTGTTTTGGAAACATGTGACTGGAATATTTCTCACTATTTCCACAGTAAAAATCAAAAGAAATTCCAACAGGTGGCTTTTTTATCTCTTCATTTTCCTTCTTTCTTTATATACATACAGTATACATACTTAGATACCCACATACATGCAATTAAATACATACAAAAAAACCAATGTTTTGCAACATATTCATATATTCATATATTCATATATATATATATATATATATATATATATATATATATATATAAAATTAATACTATAATAAATTTAATCATCTAAGAATATCCCTTGTTATGTTATTGTCCTTATTATTTTAGTAATTGTGTATATCCATTTTCCATATAACTACTTAGAAATATTTCTTGTACCTTTTTATTGAACATATTTAATAAAATGTATATCTTCTAATTTAATATTGCCTACAGAACAGCTTCAGTTCTATAGCTGTACTGTTCTACACAGTCACTCCACAGGTCGATATACACATGCTTTTTATTTTTGCTCTTATTCTGGCATGATTTTTAAAAAATGTATATCAACTATTAACTTGTATATTCTCTTTCTGTAAAAACAGAACAAACAACAACTCCTGTATATTTTTAGGATTTCAGACCCTTTCCTGAAATCCCAAGTTTCTATCACACACCGTATGGAGGACAAAATAGAAGATCTTAACTTATAAAGTTAAGCAGATCTGAGGTACTCGGCAGTTCGGTGGTGTCAGTTCTACACCTGAACGCTTCGGCCCACTGCAGCCGCTACATTTAGAGGCAAGTGTCTTCATTTTGATTTCGCTCTCGACTCAGTTGGCTCTGAGCCGTGGAGGACAGAGGATGTCAGCAGTTATCCCCTCCGTATCTCTCTATCTCTGAGATCTCGGAGCTGGAGCTCATCCTGTTACACCACATAAGGGACTGTTTGCACATATGTGCTAAGGTGGGCACAGAGAGCAGGCTGTCAAAGCCATTCGCTCAAAGCAGGCACGGCTTTAACAAGGTATTCCAGTGTTTTCTTGGGTATCGGCCCACTGTCAGAGAGAGGGGATGTTTCCCTCAGACGTGGGGATCATAACTCAGCCATCTGGGCGCCATCAGTGCCTGCTTCCTCAGGTGGCGGGGATAGAGTTTTGAACATTTTGAAGCTTTTATTGCCTTCCACAACCTGCAGCAAAGTGATATTAAATTACTACAACAGAGCGACGGAGGGAGCTGTTGCTTTAGAAGAAATATTTATTCATAAAAATCCCAGTCGTGGATTTTTAAAAAATTAATTACAGCAGTGGAAAGTGTTTCCCCCTGCAAGCTCAGTCTAAATAATTGAGCGGGTTGCTAACGCGGCTTATAGTCAAACCCAACTCTGGCTGGGCTTTTCACTCTTTTTAGTTAGTTTGTTTTAAAACCATCTAAAAGTTGCTATTTCACTGCAGCATAATATTCAAGGGGCAAGGAGCTGACCACATGCTGCAGCCAAGTGCTAGCTGCAGCTGCTAGGGTCGTTCTAAAAGTTGATGGGGATGCACACATGGGTCCACATCTGGCTGAAGGGAGCAGGTTGGAGCCAGCGGATCAAAAGAAAGACCTTACATGACCTGTCTTCACTGCAGCAGGTCAGCAGCTTTCAGCGAGCGCATCGAGCCAGGAGTGTCATGAAGTGCGGTGTGAGGTGGTGAGGAAGGCTCTGTGGGCCCAGGTTGAGATGAAGAATGAAATATGAATATCATGAAATTGTCAGAAATACCAAGGCCAAAATCCAGGCAGCACATGAGCGGAAGGCTAATGTTCACAACTGGTAGGCAGCAACTGGTAGAAATGAATAACTGAAGGCAGACTAGACTGGACAGCTTGACAAGACAGATTCAGAACACCAGACAGATGGACAAGAACCCAACGAGGAACAAGGAACACAGGTGGGACTAAATACACAGAGGGTAGTCAGGGAAATGAGACACAGCTCGGAACAATCAAGTGTTAGACAGGACAACACAGAAATCTAAAATAGACACAAAGAAAACTCAAATCCTCACAAGGAGAAGATCTCCTCATTCTACAATTTATTAGATCTGAGATTTATGAGATCTACCCCAAAAAACTGAAATGTCAGTGTTTTTTTCTTCTTTTTTTTTTTTTTGTGATCGTTGATGACGGATTTTGTCATTTTTCAAAAGGTTTTATTTTTGCTGTGACATTGACGTCCAAAAAGGTTTAAATTATTGCACAGAACCTCCCCAAAAAAGACAAAAATTTAACATAGTTAACATTTCAAAGGGCAACATTAAGTAAATTCAACTTTTCTAAGCTGTACATCATGTTGTAATTTTATTTCCTCATTTTAAAAAAAAGCATACCTGGAGTGTCACTTTGATTCTTGCCATGCATCTCAAAGGAGCTGCCATTGAGATGCAGCTCCTCCTCAGAGCTTCAGTCCCCAGCCGGGCTTCTGCCTCACAGAGCAGCCCTCCCCACTTCTGCTCCTTCAGACTAGCCATCAGCAATTAGCAAACACCTGGCAGACCTGTGGATCAGCTGAACTCATTATAGCAGTTACTTGTCAAAGACATGTTGGCATAAATGGTCGTAAAGGGTTAATCGAGGAGTCATGTTGTGATGACTTCCTTTAACTAGACGCTTCACACAGAATTAAATTCATCAATGTCTTGCTATGTTTTCAGCCAAATCAGGGGTGTCCAAACTTTTCGTCACGTGGGTCGAAACTGTCGAGTCTAAAGTACTTGCAGACCAAGAAAAAATAATACAAACTCAAGCAAATGAAGTATTCTACTGTTGATGTTATTTGTTGTAGGTCCGAAACTTTAAAAGAGGATTTTGCACATTTGCTATATTAAAAGTGAGGTGTCTAGTTTTCAGTATCTTTTGGGTTTGATTGAACGAATGTATTTTCAGCAATTAGAACAGGATTTGGGTCACTTTGTTTCAAAGCGCACGCTTTATTTGGCCAAGTTTAATAAAAAAGAAAATCTGATTTGGGAACATCAAAGTCAATTATTCAGAGAAGGAATCTGGATAGACAAGGTTCTACACCTTGTAAAATGATGGTTAAAAGAGACAAATACTTTGTGTTGCATTTAACATTCGTCAGAAAATTACAATGGTGATCATTTCACCCTGATGACGAGAAAATAAAAGTCTCCATCAACCACCTGCGCTGGATGAGGCAAATTTGTATCATTTTTGAATTGAAGTTGGGGTTGAGGGCCACAACCGTACATGAACCGAGCTGGTTTTTCACGTGGCTGTGGTTCTCCTCTTCCTTCATACAAAAGAAACAGAGCAGCACTTCCATTTACTCTCCCGAGCCTCTCGCTAGCCGGGAGACTTCCAATTCCCTGAAGTGCTGCAGAAATCAACCGAGCAGTCGTTGGTTCATCCACATATAATTTCACCATAGGGAACGATGGAGAGGAGAGTAACTCCCTTGATGACTATTAAAAACTGATTACACAGAGAGGAGCGTCTTGCACCATGCTGGATTTGAAAGGATTTATGTTTCAGTTTCTTAATTTAGCAAAAAAAAAAAAAAAAAAAACCCTCCTACTCCCCACCCCTCTCCTCAAGTGTCTCCCTTAAGGCTTCGTAATATGCGCGCCGTAGAACATGAACCAAAGTTGCTTGCCTAAATGGCGGCTTTTAAAGCCACTAAATCCTTAAATTAGTGGCATGTCCTTCACTAAGCAGATGGGGGGGTGAAGTATAGCGACGTTCCACACAGGCAGGAATCAATATGGCTGTTGATGTTACTGGTTTTGAAGTGACCTCACCTACTTATTTTTAAATGCTGTAAGCACAGGAAAATCTGCAGTGGTTATTAATAGAAATCAGAAAAGAAAAAAAAAAAACGTGTGGCATATGTACAGATACAGTGGGGGAAATAAGTATTTGCTACACCCCTGGTTTTTGAAGTTTTCAGTTTTTCCGCTTACAAACAATGGAGAGCTCTGTCATTTTTATTGTAGGATCAGCTCAATTTTATTATTTCATACTTTTATTTTATCTAGTGTTGATTTTCATTTTAAAGCTACTGTTAAAGATGTTTTAGGGACATATGCTGTAAATTGGGGTATGGCTAAAAACACATCATTTTTGTAACACACACTTCATATGTTCAACAACTGCTTGTGGCTACTTGCGCAAACCACAAAGAAGAAAACAGGAAGTAGGATGATGACGCGGCGTGAAGAGATTTATTCACGTTGGATTTTAAATTGTGTTTCTTATTTAGTGAAACGTTGAGAAATTATGTTGTTGTTTTTTGGGTTTTTTTACAACATAGTGAAAAAGTTGTAATGGAAACGCTGCTTATTTTACCCACACATGATAAACGGATGGATAGACAAATACTTGCAAGAGGTTCCAGCAGAAATACATTACATAATTAAATTTAAACCTGGGGCTGTGCAAAGATTTCAAATTACATGCGATTAAAAACGAAGTATAATTTGGCATCTGATGCCAGCATGGAGGCTTTTTTGTCTGTGGATTAATGTGAATGTTAGTTGATAAAATCAAGGACTGCTTCTTGATTCATCTTAGTCCAAAACAAATGGATGATTATAGTAATAAAAGTCTTCAGCTTACATTATTTGTGCTGTTAAATTATTTAGCTGAATTTTCCTGCTCGATCAGCTTTTTTTATTATTATTTTTTAATAACTGATGCTGCAACACAAACTGCTTACATATGGGGAAATTATTAATATCACCCCAGGTGACGTTAGTAAGTCAAAACCGACCATGACATGTTTTATTAAAATTTCAGCACTGTTCCCACTACAGTGAATTTTGAGTATTTGCACTTAAAGTTTGTACCTTCACAGCAAGTTCTGGAGTAAATGAGCTGCAATGTTTGGAAAGGCCTGGAGGGCAGATACAGTGAACACAGGCAGGGTGGGAACCAGCAGGCGAACCTTTTGTCCCAGGAGTGAAGTTTGTTTTCACCTGTTATCATTACACCGCATTAGGGTCATCGGAGGTAGAAACAAGAAAAAGGAGGAGTACATTTCTGGGGGAAAAAAAAAAAAAAACACTGAAATTTTGAGATTAATCTCAGAAATCTAAAACCAAAAAAGAAAACTTTTGTATTTCGGAGTTTGAAAAGCTGAAAAATTGTTAGAAAACTCCATAGTTTTAAAATCTAAAAATTTCTAGTTTTGAAATTCATCCCAGAAATTTTCTAGATAAAAAAAACAAGTTGATCATTTCTGAGTTTGAAAAGTCCAAATTTTCTGGAAAAAGCTCCAAAAGTCGAAAGTTTTTCCTTTTATTTTATTTTGTTCTTTAAAATTTTGACTAATTCATCCCTAATCATAAACTCTTAAACATCAGGAAACATAAATTGAAGAGCTATAGGCTGCACTGAGGAGTTTTTAATAGTTAATAAAACCTTTAATCTTAGATTGTACCAATAGTGCGCATAAAGTAAAAAACTACTAGTCATTTTCCCTTCTATAACAACCCATCATCACAAATCTTCGATGCTGCTGAACCGGAACGTTTTATCTTTATTAAAGTTAAATGATCCATTCAGTTCTATATTAAACTTAAATCGTTGCTTACATAAATTTAACACTTAAAAAGTATTACAGATGTTTAAAAATATGTTTCCACTTGTGGTTAATCAAATTAAATTCCTTTGGGCTCCGAAATTTTTCAGAATCACAGTCAAAGCTGCTCTGACACCATCAGTGAATCCTATATGAATAAATACCTTCATACTCCCACAAACAGCCAACAGTAGAAATGCACATCTATAGAACTCATAGTGGTAGTGTTATGAAATTCATTTCATCAGTCTGAAGATCAGGGCTGCACGAAACCCAGCAATAAACTCAGATGAATGTTCATTTGAATGCTCCAAATGCAATAAATATGGACAACCCTGACCATCCATCTTCACTCATATAACTCATATAAATAACTAATTATTCAAGTCTATTTCTTAGAAAAATAAAAGTAAACTGTAATGGATTCAAATATAAACTAAAATACCTAGTAATAATACTAATACTATAATATATTCTCCAAGTATTAAAGTTTGATTACAAGCAACGTATCCAAGGAGACCAAATGTGTTTTTGAGGCATTTTCTGAAAAATGGATCAGGCACTGACGATATTTTTCCAAATTTTAAAACAAGACAAAACAAAACAAAACAACACAGATCTTCTCAACCAGAAATAAATTTTAAACCACAAGCAGTTTAATCTCCTGCAATTAAAAAAAAATGTTAACAAACAAACAAATCACAACTCAAACTGAGATAATTATTTTTCTAATGAATTTTAACATTCACTGTTAACATTCAAGTGACTTCTGAAAATGATACATCACTAAAATGCAATGGAGCAAACAGTTTTTATGGTCTTGACTAATTACAATACACTAAATAATTTTGTGACTTTGCGAGATTAAAAGGCAGACATTGATTGTTCTTTCAATATTTTTTATAAGTTGTGTGTTGTTATTTAATCATGTATCCATGGAGACTATATAAACCACATTATTCAAAAAGCTGGTTCCAAAACTTCTCTCAAACCAAAACAACTACAGTCAGCATTTCTGACATTTTCCAAAATTTCAAATAACTAACATATAAATCATAAGACAAATTAATTTAACTCACAAATATGTTACATCCCACAAATGCATATATTTTCAGGAGGTTAACACATGGCCAGATTTAGCCACCTGTAATCAGATGGAAACATAATGATTTGAATAAAGAACATAAAAGATAATGTGTGGCACAAAAATAAAAGTTCTGATTCTTAATGCTAACATAGCTATCATTTTTTTTCTTTTAAATGACATAGTTGTTCACAAAATTTTCTGGATGATAAATTGGCCCAGAAGTTATTTGAGACCATTTTTAACTAATATATTGGTAATCCCATAATAATGCAAGTTTGCCCTCTCAAAGACTAGTAAACTTTCATTTTGCACAAAATACTTCACCCTGGAACTGGAAGACATCTTAAATATCCAAAATAAAACTCGACAACCAAAAACAATAAATAATGAGCAAATAAAACCCAAACAAAATCATCAATAAAATGGACTAGGAAATCTCTGTAAACAAAATTGCCCTTCGAAAAATATTAATCATCAGAATGGAAATGATCAAGCTCATTTTAATTGATCATTAATTGATTGTTTACTGCGACAGGCTCAGTTGTTATTATGATGAAATCACTTAATCCCTACAAATTCTTCAGTTCTAATTAAAAGTATAAGAGCAATAATAAAATCTTTTGATTGGGTGTGAGGTGCGATGTGGTGAGGATGTGGATCATTGAGACTGCAGACTGTCTTTCAGTTCCTGCAGGATGTCAGCGGCGCTGCTCCATGGAATGACTTTAGCTGAAATGGAGCCCATGCTTTCCTGGTCTCTTAGTTGGGTCAGCATCTTATCCAGGGTGAAGCCTTTCCTGGGCATCACAGCGTCACGCGCACTCAGACAGAACGTGGGGCAGAGGTCGTTCCCGCCGTCCCCCACGTAAAACACCCGCCCGTACACCTCGCCGCCGTCTGTCTTCTCGGAAAGGTATGTCTCCAGGACTTTCTTCTTGCACATGTTGACGGGGCACTTGGCGCACTCGTGCGAGTGGTGGTGCTGTAGCTCCATGTAGCCGGACTCGCTGATGCTGGCCGGGTTGGAGTACACCCGGTCCACAGCTTCCCGGAGTCCCGCCCCCTGGAGGACCCATTCGATGAACATGGTGTTGGCGTCAGAGACGATGATGCAGTCCACCATGCTTTTATTCTCTGATATGAATGTGAGCAGCTCCGGCATGCCGGGTGTGAAGGGAATGGTCTCCATGACGCTGCGGACTCGATCGGGGGCGACCCCCTGGTCTCCTGTTAGAACCAAAGACAGAAATGATCAGAATGGAAAACTGGGGTGCAGGTTCCATAAAAACTCCATTAACTAACTTTTATAAAACATTTTCTTTGTTAAAACAGTCACCGTGTCATTACAGTTTGTTATGAGACAGGTAATCTGTGAAAAGATCAATCTGCTCCACCTCCCACCTGAGCTGCTGTCTGAAGAAATACACTGCTCCCAACCAAAAACAACCAATCAGAGCCAGGAGGAGGCCACCATGGCAATGCTAACTAGCCCTAGCATTCACTTGGGCTAATGAATGCTAGTCCTAGTGAATTCACTAGCATTCACTAGGGCTAGTTACCAGGAGGGAGTGGCGCAAACATGGGCATGATTGACAGCGCCAACATCCTCCTCCTGGCTCTGATTGGTTGTACAATATCTAAATTGTTATGGAACTAGAAACAGTTACTTGGGGTAAATTAACTTTTAAGTTAAAGTAGAGCTCCTGGATCAACTCAGAGTTTGTTGAACCACCTCTGTGGAGGACTCACTGAGCACAATGGAGGACAAACTGAAACATGAGAAAAACAATGTAATAACCTAAGTAGGCCATCACTTTGCCCATGTACTCAGTCCACTGGCCCCTCCTGTATGTGCTCTGCACAGAGTCTGGGAGAGTCTGCTCCGGAAGACACCTTAAATCAGGAAACCCAAAGATCACCAGTTAATAGACTGACACTTAGAATGCTTATAAAAGTCCCTCTGACATATAATAAAACTTTAATACATACTTGATGACCCAGATGTCACAGTTATCGTTCACCACAGTGTGGTCAAAATCAAACACCATCAGGATCTTCATGTCTAGCCGCACTTTCTCACAACCTGCCTCAGAAAAAGGAGAATTCATTAACTTCAAGATCAACATGTACGTTGCATGTTTATTCCTGGGCCACGTTTGTCTTTCCAAATCAAATCAATATTGAATGACTCAATAAAACACAATTGCGCTGAAGGGAATGGTCTCCATGAAACATCAAATTTATCAAGCCGATCGGAAAATCACCTTTAAACTAATCATTTTTTCATTTTTGTATTTTGCATTAGTGCGTGGAAGTTCCGTTTGAGTGTTCTGTCTTTAAAATGAGCAGGTATTTAACGGACGTCTGGTGCAACCTTGTTTTCTTTCACGTAAACCTGGTAAATTCCTGTGTCCGCACTTTCACTTGATTTTAGCAGACACAACGAGGGGTATATAAACTGCACTACGCTGTATTTTGACTCAGTTTACACAAACTTCAACTTAAGCAAGTGAAACGAGAACGAAACTAACCCGTACTCTTCCTGTCATCAAGCAGTCGAAGCCGTATTGTTAGTCGAAGCTCGCGCTGTGTGGACGTTTTCTGCTAATTACCGCCCCCTTCTGGCTGTTTCTTTTGGCACGTTATTTTATTACACCTTTTATTACACCTTATATATATATATATATATATATA
>CAEGAD010017991.1:0-17294 GCA_903067055.1 Poeciliopsis paucimaculata | reverse complement strand
TATTAATAATCTTATTATAATATATAAGATTATTATAATAAGATTATTATAATAATCTTATTATAATAATAATAAGATTATTATTATAAGTCATTGTATTTTATTGTTTATTAATATATTGTATTATGTCATATCTTCTGTTAAATTCTAAATATATTTCTTAGATACAGTCAATAAATAATGTGAACATGTACCATAAAGTGAAAATTTAAGTGAACATGTTTGGAATGAAAATGCTTGTGGACTTTTTTTTGTTTTTTACACAAATTTTTATTTGGAAAAAAAAAAGTTTTTCCAACATTTTGAAATTTTGTCTGTTACACTTTTTTGACACAATGTCTCCTGCTATAGAAAAAATGAAGGACACAATACATTTATATGAAATAATGTATAAAAGGCAACTGAGTAATTTGTAGAATGGCTGAGTTTATCCTAGGTGTATCTGGGATTCATTCTGATGCCCTATAATTGGCTCAGCACTGAGGAAGTGGATTTATTTAAATACGACAGTTCTGTCAAACATATGCAACACTTAACCTGCAGAACATAATATGAAAGTAAACTAAGAGTCATTTTCAGCTCAATTTGGATTCAGATTGATCAAGTAGAAACTGAAAAGAACCGGATGGAACAATAATGCAGTGAAAATCAACACCTTATTTTTTGATGTAGATCAAAATGGCCCAAAACTACAAAACCTTTTGTTTGTCTTGAGGCTCCATAGTTGACACTGTACTGTGAAAGATCAAGAATTTTTTTGGCAAATGCATCCCGCTGACAGATTCGCTTCCCTAGAAACACAGTTTGGCGCAGCAATGTCATTTCGAAACAGTTCCTGTATCGGTCACGTGACTTGCCCACCGACACGGGTAGTGATGGGGGACTTAGTGTCTTGTGCCATTTGCCATGAGTCAGCAATCAAGAATTTTAAAACTTTTTCTAATTGGTGGATATTTTTTTTCTCTAATACTGCAGCTAATGTGAATATGTGAAAGAAGTGTGTGTGTTTATAATATTGTAAATGATTCATCAACAGATGAAATATGGAGTTTAGCTATTTGCTATAATCTGGCCTGTTCATGCTGGCTATAAAATACTTCTTGTTTTGCATGTGATGTGAAAGTTGTTTATGTTTTCAGAGAGAAAAATGTAGCCCATTAAGTCATGAGTGAGAGTAGTGCCTCGTATTGAGATGTTTTGAACTGAGCATGCAGGTGTGTGTGTGCATGCGTCCTTGCATGTGTGTGGTTGACAGGAATGTGCTGGGTGCTGTAATTGAGAGATAAGATCGCAGCAGAGGGCTCGGGCGCTGACAGACACACAGAGGGGTGATGAGACCGAGGAAGGCGGTCCTCGATCGTACTCCTCCACTTCCAGTAGCTGCATCTGTCAGGTGTGCTCCCACTGACCCATTCCCAGTCCTGACAGCTTTCTGTGAAATTTCCATTGTGGCATTTTGCTCCTTCGGTCATAACTTGTCTTTAACTTTAACCAACAGACCTTCCTGTGCATTGTGTCTAAAGGAGCCGTATTATGTGTTTGAGACACACCGTGCCATCTTGTAGCACAAATAAGTAACTGTTATCTTCAGTTGTTATAAAAATGCTATATATAATATGACTTTAAAAACATTTGACTTCAACATTTAACACCTTGCAGTTAGACCCCTGTCTCTTTAAAAAGTCCAGCTCTTTCTGACAGGAATGACTTCCTTTCTTCAGGAAGTCATCACATCATGACTCTTCTTTCAACGCTTTAAAAGCGTTTTCTCCAGTGTTTCACTGAGAAGTAGCTCCTATAATGAGCTCAACTGATCCACAGTTCCACTAGGTGTTTGCTAATTGCTGCTGGCTAGTCTGCAGGAGCTGAATGGAGGAGGGCTGCACTGTGAGGAGGAAGCTCTGAAGCTTAGAGACTGCAAGTCTGAGGAGGAGCTGTGTCTCGAAGGCGGGACTAGGTCCAACCAGGTGATCTGCCCAGCTGAATGGTTGCCATGGGAGATTAAAGGATTTCTAAAACATGCATGAAAGAATCTAGGCAACACTCCAGGGATGGTTTTGATGAGGGAATAACATTATAACATGAAATAAAGTTCAAAAAAGTTGAATAAACATAGTAGTGTCCCTTTAAATCAGAAGTAGGACAAATGTATGGAATGGTATGTTCCAATAAGAGCTTTGTGTCCCTGATGCCCCAGTAAATATCAAGTATTAAAGTTATCATGGACACGAGCAACTCAATTGGGTTTCCTCCACAGAGAGTCTATGCTCTCCTTTAGAGACGGGTTAAGAAACTTGATCATCCAGGAGGAACTCGGAGTGGAGCCGCTGCTTCGCCACGCCAAGAGGAGGCAGAGGAAGTGACGCGGGCATCTGCTAAGATAGACGCCTCCCTGGTGAGGTGTTTCTGGCACGTCCCACCAGGGGAAGATCCAGGACACGTTGAAGGGATGATGTTTTTGGGCTGGCCTGAACGCCTTGGGATTCCACTGAAGGAGCTGACCGTAAGCTTGGGAAGTCTGTCCCTTGGCAACCCGACCCCAGATGATAAGAGGAAGATGATGGATGGATGATTTTCCTTCTATTTTCGAAACATTTACTACTTGGTTTTAGTCCAATAAAATTTATTCAAGTTTGTGGTTTGAATGTGACAAAAAGTAAACAGTGGAAGAACAGTGTGTACATGCCCCAAACCAAATGCAGCAGAATAATTTCACTGCAGTCCTGAACAGTCTTTGTTCAAACGTCACATCTCCATCTTCCACCATCAGTGACTTTAAACTGAAAAACTTCTCTCTTTATCAGTTGTGACGTTATCGGTGCCATTTCTTTTTTTTGTCTGTGCCAACTGTTGTCGTGTGACATAGACGAGCGTTTGACTGCAGCAGCTCTGACCTTTTTAAATGTGAGTTGCTGCACAGCCGCAACTTTTTAGTTTGCTAAAATTAATTGTATCAGTAGCTAATAATATTGAACACGTGCAGAGAGCGCGCTCATTACAACAAGCCTCAAACCATCGTCCTCTAGAGCACACACAGGAGAGTCGCTGCGAATACGATTTAATTTATCCGCTCATTTTAAGGAGCAACTCCAGCCAAGACCTCTGTGTGCAGATGGGAAAAGCGGACGTGTGAACCGGAGTAATGGTTTTCCAAACTGCCAGTGTTCATGTGAGATGAGACTTGTCATAAGATCCACAGGGGGAAAAAAGCATAAGGCGGGTTCCATGTTGAGCTGCTTCCAAGCTCACTTCACTTTCTTATTGGACTCGCAAGAGGTGGGAGAGTGCACACACCCGGGTGTGCACTCTCCTGTGTGTGCAGGTGCATGCGTACGCGCACGGATCCAGCGGGACTGTTGAAGTTAATATGGCTCGGGTCAGGGATCTGGTGGGTTATGAAACTTAATTCTCCCCATAAAGCGACTCATTTCCACTGTGACACGGACGAGCACACAAGGAGGATGGAGAGAGAGAAAAAGTGAAGGAGGTGGGTGGAGAGAGAGGGAGGCAGAGGAACTTGTTGAAGAAAGAGAATAGTAATGCAACAGAGACACAACTGGGAATGAAGCTCAACATTTTGAGTACTAATCCTGGCAATCGATTAAAATGTGTAATCAGATTAGTAACTCTAGAGATGTGATTAATCATGATTAATCATTATGCTTGACTTTGTGAGCTTCAAATGTAAAAATTTACGTTTTCAAAAATTGTTTACGAAAATATTTTGATGTGTCAAACCAAACATCAGCTTTCCAGGTTTTTCTATTGAGGAGGGTTTATAATAAAGTAATTTTGTTTCAAAACGTAATTTAAAAAAAATTAACCATAAACTGATTGTGCTTCAGTGGAAGGATAATTATCACAGCAATAAATAGGCTGCATACTGGCTTTGTTTTATGCAGTGTTTTTTGATCGCAACGTTTGCCGCTGAGCGCGTCACTCTGACTCCTCGCTCATCTGTTCACTCCTGTTCGTGACTCTGCATTGTTGATTGTGGTACAAGGTAACATGTTGCTGTAAAGTAGATAAACCCCCATGGGAGAGAAGGGAGAATGGGAATAGAAAAACTAAGTAGAATATTAATAAAATATTTTAAAGAAGACATGGAAGAAAAGAAAAGAGGCAGCTTTGTAATAAGAACATAAATAAGTAAAGGAACTTGTTGAAGAGGAAAACCAAGAAGTTGAAAGAAGAAAACATGGCATAAAACTAACCGTCTCAACATACCTCATCCACAGTGAAAGGAATCGCGTCACTTTGACCAGAGAGAACGATCCACCTGCCAAACTGCCGAACTGCAGTTTGGCAGGTGGATCGTGGCTCAGGTCAAACTATTTCAGCAGAGCTCTGTGGGAAGTGTTGTGTGATTGGTCAGACGTTTGTCACTGTGTCTTAAGCACAGCAACACTTATTCATGTGTGATTTTAATTGTGTTTTTTATGTAATCAAAACATTGCAATTGTGAAATGGTGTTTTTTCGACATTAGCAACATATAGGCAAAGTTTTGCACACATTTGTAATGGAAAGGCCGCAAGCGAAAATCCTCTGAGCAGAAGTAACAGTCAAGGTTGAATGAGGAGCACAGAATTATATGTGGGAGAGCGGAGGGCTCCGATGGAGGAATGCCAGCCCTAATCCGCATGCGAGAGCTGCAGCTCAGTGTCAGGTATCCGTCTGTGAATGGGCCTGTGTCACTGTGGTATCGCCACGACCGGGCCAGTCAGGGCACAGGAAGCTGGGAGAGAGAGAAACATGTCGCGATGGCGCACCGGCAGGCAAACGGGAGGAACAAACATTGGAGATGGAGAGAAAGAAAGAGAGCGGCTGAGAAAGTCACATTAAATGTTGGCCAGGGCTGCCGGCTGGCCGGCCACGCCACTGGCTGTCGTCAACACGGCTTCTGTGTCCTGAATGGGAGCCAATTTGTAGAGAATTTGTTCCCCTCCCGCTGATTTCTCCCACTCTGGTTCAGACTGCCTGACATTTTTATGCCTGGAGATTGTTATCACAACACCAGAGTCCAACACGCACCAGGTCTCCACCAAGCCGCAAGGCCTCACACAACGGAATTTCTATTAGGAGAATTTTTCCAAAGTATTGTTTTACTTTCTAAAATTGTCCCCCAGACCCAAAAATAACCCAGCTGACTTGTTTATTATGTTTGGTGAGTTTAGGGAAAATACCAGCAGGTTTATTTATTTTTTAAACATCTCTTTGTTGATTTTAACAAAAGCAAATCAACTTAATAGCTGGTCTTCTCAAGGGAAAAGTAAAAAGTAATTCCTTTAATTCATTGTAGAATTCCGCATAATGGATGCAATACATCACTTACCTTCCAAAAAGCAAAACATTGTTTGAGATAACAAAGACAGTTCATAATTTAATTAACAAAAAAGGATAATTTACATGGGAAGAAGAAAGATGCGCAAGCAAAACAGAGTTCAACAGAAAGAGCCAGTGGATAATAATGACACCTGGGAGAATAATTTACAGAGGAGGGAGTTGAAATGACAAAAGAGCTAATTGAAGGTAAATGAATGCAGCTGAGGAAGGGAGAAGATGGATGCAAATGAGAAATAATGGATAAAGTTCTGAGTTTCATTTCTTGAGTCAAAGTACTGATCCTTTTGGTCAAATATTACTCCAATAAAAGGAATAGAAGCTCTTTAAAATTATTACTTACCTTAAAGTGCTGGAGCACGTGCTTTTGAAAATACTTAAGTATTGAGTGCTGTTAAAAATTTGACATTTAACAGTACATTTCTCTTCAGTGTAGTTGAGAATAATTGGGAAAATGTTATGCTATATTGTAAAGATCCAAAAAGCACAAACTCTCAAAGACACTTTACATTTCCATGCATTATTTATTCTTTCCTCACTCACATTCCACACAAGTACAAATTCTCAAAGGCTGTACAATTTTATTTACATTTTATTGGTTACCATCATATCATTACAGCTTCACTCACGTCACTGCATGTTTTTTCCGCTGTCTGAGAGTTTGTCATATTCACACATTTGAGTTCAAACGGTTACTACAGATAACGAGCAGGACATAAGAGAGGCGTGCGAATGACACATAGTTAAATTTTCTGCATGTATGGCATAGTTTTTGATTCTGATATTTGAAAAATTCAAAGGATATCCGTTAGTATTTAATCTTGAAATGCACATCCATTTCCTGTAGAATAACAAGCTTTATCTCAGTATGACAAGTTTGGACAGCACACCTGAAGACTTAAATATGCGTGTCTAGACTCCTAAGTAGAGGAGCAATATTTGCATTCCAGTCATCATACAAACTGCGATCATTAAAAACAGAAATGCTGCTTGAGTCCACAAGTTTGTCTTCTGATACCAAACAGCTGCAGGCGAGGTGAGCCTAAAGCTGGTTATTTATAGACATAATGCAGCAAAGAACTGCACAAAACAATGTTTTGAATTTGTACTAAAATCTTTTATTATTTTTTTATAATTATGACAACAGTAATAATAATAATAGTTATAGTAGTCACATCCATATACACATAATGTATAAAATGATTGGGGAAATTGCAACGACTCACAATTTAATTATTTGAATTATATAAAAAATTCACTAAAAATAACATTTAAAAATGTAAATATATTTTGACTAAAAAAACAATATAACAGTAAAAAAACTACAAATATGTAAATTATTGTTTAAACAAAAAAAAAACAAGGAAATTAAAAATAAATAATAATAATTTAATCCAATTTATACAGATAAATTTATGAGTGGAATATAATTACTGCATAGTTCTATTTTTATTATTAGGTGGAGGAATTTGCATAAAAGTTTTTGATTCTCCTGATATGCAACCAAATGGGAATCTTACCAAAATCTGATAAGATTATAATTTTATTCTGGTAATATTATGTCTCTATTCTCAACATAGTATTAATAAAAATGTTTAGTCTTGCTTTAAAACTCTGCCATTCTTTTCGGTTTTAAAAAGAATCATTTCATAACAATTTTGCCACTTTGTGTTGGTCTTTCTGACTTGCAGTTTGTGGTGGCAGCATGACCAGATGTGAAAAGGCGCAGACATTTGTTCAATGCGCTGCAAGTTAAACCGGGTTGATGCGACTGTAGCACCGGCTCTGGAAATCTATTTCTATTGGTCAATAACGTTTTACTCTAAGAACTCCGTAGTAAATCTCTGTATTGCAGTGCATGAAAAAAAGTCTGATTGACGTGGCGGCTTCACTGATTAATGCTCAGACTCTTGAAGCTGCCAAACACACTGCAGCCCTCCAAGAGACTGTGTGTGTGGTACTAATTACACTCAGTCTGTCTACAAAACAGCTTCCCCATTTTTCACCTGCCTAAGATGCATACCAGCCTGACACGCACAACCAACCATCACCAGTGTGTCTTCTCTTTTCTCCTCCTGGTCTTCTCCCTGTTTTGTGTGTGTGTGTGTGTGTGTGTGTTTTATTGACACTCTACTGATGGAGGGATGTCCATCTGATCCTCCTGCTGTCTTGGGTGTCCCTCAGCGTCGCTCACAACACATCCATCATCCTAAAGCTGCCCTGAAGCCTCAAAACACACTCACGCACACCACCAGCATTCATACACAACTGCACAGATAAAATCACTCATCTTAACACAGACACCGTGGAAACATCACAACAATAACCCACACACACGCAAACACACGCATCCTCGCCAGTGTCGCTCTCCATCTGGATGGTGGGAAATGAGGCCATTGGAAGGCGAACAAAAATGGATAAACACACACACACACATATGCATGCACCCACACACACAAACTAAGCCTAAGGGAGATTCCTTCAGACTACAGCTCTACATCCTGGGTGGCAAGATTCACACACACACACACACACGCTCAGTGAGCCTGGAGATGGAGGCACGGTGTCAGAGCAGGTGATTGATTAAACTGATACCAGGAACAAATCATGGACTGGTAGTAAACCGAAGCTGGAGCTAGTAAAAGATCCATCATGTGAGCGCTACGTGTGGATGCATGCGCCTGGGTAGAGGGCTGGTAATTCCATCCGAAACCTGAGGGGTGACCTCAAAACACGTACTGACTACCCTTCACTCCCCTAACCCTGCCTGAGGCCGCACACAACCCAAAACAGACACACACACACGCACTTAGTGAAGCCACACGCAGTTACAGCTAACCTCCCTAACATGAGCAGCAGCAGCTTTTCCTGTCTGGTCCAATGACCAAACATGCGTCAGAATGAACATGTGCTGTACTTTTATCTGCACATAAATTCAGTCTGCCAGTGGTTGTGAACTGCAGATCCATAAATACATAGAATTAACAGACTTTTCAAAAATATTAACAAAATCACTTTTACAATTCATTCACTCCCTCCCTGTTCAGTCCACTTTCATCAAACTCTGGACCACCTGCATAGAAAGACTGATTCACTTCGGTCGGTGTGAATGTATAATCAAACTCTGATACGTACCTGAAAAGCTGACTTTGGTCCACCTACAATCTTCAGTCTCTGTACAATTTAAGTGAACTCTGCTGCATGGACTATAGTGCCGGGCATTCTGGGTAAAAACAACCTTAACAACAATTTCACCCTCTACGCTAGAAGGAGAAACAGCTTGTGGTCTTTTACCAAAAACAAAAGAGAACTCCTACAATAGCTAAACTCTGATGCAACCCCATTTTATTTCCATTTGGTGAAGAAAGAAGTTGCTCTCAGTGTCTTCAGAGGCTTCAGTGGTTCTTGGTGCGGCGCCCCCACAGACGGGGAGGGGAACAGGTGGTTCATTTGAGGTAGCACTGCAGCAGATTGGTTCAAATTCCTTCATTTGTTATTCTCATTTGAACACTATCACACAAAACGTAGAGATAAGTAAGGTTTTCATTTCTTTGTACAAATTTCTTATTTGTGCTTTTAACTACAATGTTGTGTCTCTTTAGCAAACTGTGCTACACAGAACTGCTGAATGCACTTCATGTATTAAATAGCATCACACTGATTAGCTTTGGTTTTAGAAACGGCTTTCACGCGTTTGAAAAATTTTCCATAGTTGCACTAAAAAGTGCACAAAATACCAGAAACCATACCATGAGGGAAACAAGTGATCCTTCACTGGGGCGTGTCTGTAATCCTCATGTTGCTGGACTGCCTTTATCACGCTGAGATTTTAATCACTTGTTGTTGATTCAAGCCTTTGTGTCTTTCATCCCTGACACTTGCGCTGATACCTTCGGTAAGCTGCGCTGCGGCGTCTGACTCCATGTGTGGAAGAACTGTTTGCTTTAGGATTGAGACTGGATTAGTGAAATTGAGACAAAACAAACTAGGCACAAATGTTGACACCATTTTGGCTCCTCTGCATCTCAGGAACTCATTTAGAAAAAAAATGTGACATAACATGTGAAATAACAATGTGTAATAACAATGTGTAATAGAAGGTTTTGTTATTTATGAGGCCGATTAGAGAACAAAAAAAACATCCAAGTACCTACGAAACTTGCCAGCGTTGACATGAATACTCAACGCTAATTTTAAAAATCTAACGGTGAAAATAGTTATTCTATAACTACCAATAAATGAGTTTCAATATAATGTATTGTTTTGTAAGACTTATTGCTGGTACAGGTCTGTTGATTTACTATATTGTTTTGCATTTAACAAATACGATTGGTTTTTAATAGCTTACATGTCCCACAGACAAGGAATAAAATGTTTAAAAGTGAAAACTTTCTCATTTTAACAGGATGCAAATTTTTATTAAAACAAGAAGAGCTTCTTGTTTTAAAAGGGATGAAAATAAATGTTATAACAGAATGCATAACTCATTAATACCAAAATATTTTCTCTTTCAAATAAAAAAAGGTTGGAACAACATAGAGCAACACCTTTTAGAACTCTAAAAAACAGGGTCAGAAGAAGAAAAATCAGAGCAAAACGTCCCAAGAAGTATCTTGACCTGAGTTGTTTGTGTGTCAGTAACTGAAAAACTCAAACAATTAATGAGTTAGACAAGAAACTGCTTTTTTGTGGCTAGTTAAAGATAAGTCATCATCTACAAAAAAACTCAATTCATCCCAACTTAGTTCAATTCCCAACAAAAATCATCACAAACCCCCCACAAAAAACCTCCATTTAGTTCATATACAAAAGTACACAATCAGTTCAAACCAATCACACAGACAGACTCAAATTCAAAAAAACATTTCTATTGAATGACTGACTTGCACTACTATCTCCTCCTGGACATTCAGCTTTAATTAAAAGTGTTGTGGAACGTGGGCACTGTTATCAAGCAAGATGTACTGTATATCCACCACTAATTAGAACATGTTGTTTCACGTGTCTCCAGCCGCGGCTGGTGTTTTTCATAAAGGGCTGCATTTGTGTGTAGTTTCCATGAAAGACAACAGTTTAAAAACAAATAAGACGGATTCGCCAAACATGGAAACAAAAGGTCCAGAGTCGGCGGCGATCAGATCACGTCCTCTGCTTATCATCGGACAGCATGCAGAACCGCACGGAGATCCCACATCTGCTCGGCATATGACCTGCAACCGCGCCACACGGCCCCGCAGAGCCGCCAGACACAGACGGGCTTTGATACGCCTTCACAAAGAAAAGGGAATCAGCATGATGGAGACAACGAGACATGAGGGATGAGGCTGTAGCCATGTTTTGTAGAAAAGAAGAGGTGCAATGACAGCACATGGGCCAATATCACTTCTAGATTCATGATGAATTTGTCTAGCAGATGCATTAAGTATGAATGTGAGCTTCAGTTATTCCTTCCAGATGATGATATCTTTCTGCCTGCTGATCATGTGACCTATAGGATGATTTGTTGCACTTCTATAGCCACCCTGCATCCTCTATGCCATCACTCTTCTGGACGGGCCTCATCAAATAACCTTTATTCTGTCCCAACTGCCAACAGAGTGACCGCCTGGAAGCCATCACTCCGACAGACGAGCAGCCAGGGAGTTTAACCGGCCACAGTCCGTGCATACACACGTGCATGAACCAATCCACGCATTAGCAAACCGGAGCGTGAGTTTGTTGTATACAACATTGTTCCATATCTGTCAGACCGGAAACAGGTCTCTCATCCTGCCAGTAATGTCCCATTAATCACCCATGAAGCCCCCGCCCCCTACCGAAAGCACACCAGGCCTGGTGGATGGGACTGTACGTCTGTAACTCTAAACCACAACGCCTCGCTGCTCAGGAACATTGCCCGTCCTCCATCGATCACGCATCTGGATCCCATTGTGTCATGCCCCGACATTGCAGTCATCTGGAGCCCACGGAACACGAGAGAAAGAAGGGCACTCCGATTACTGGTAGAGTGATTAATCATAAACAGATTGGTAACAGGATGAGGCAATGACAGAGTTGGACCACAGGGCAGAATGATAATGCTGCCTCCTTTGGGTTTGAGGTGTCAATATTTCTCTAATACCGAGGGCCTGAGGCCATCCGGGGTGAAAATGAGACCTGGGTTAATACGGACAATGAATTCATGCTTTCTATTGGCAATCACAGAATTAAATTCAGGTAATGTAGCTAAGGTTTGATGTTTATGCTTTTTGATATCTTTCTCAACATACAAAGGCTTGATTTTTATCAGAACAATGAAGGATAGTTTCTAATACTTAGAAAAGATTTCAAAACAAGAGTTGATATTTTTATGCTTCACCAGACAAACCATAAGGTGAACATGATAACCACCATGAACAGTCATGCAACTACAGTAATTTAGTTTCATGATACTTGTAATTAATATTGTCGTACTCGTAGATACTTTGCTACAAGTCCAATACATCACTTTGAATGATGTCATTCTTTACTGAGGCAAAACCATCAGGAACTAATAATAGTGCTTTAGTTTGTCACATGACTTTCAGAAAACAGTATTCAAGCTCTCTTGATGACTTTTAAAAAAAAAAACGGAAACAACTTCACCATTTTGCTCCAAATAGTCCAAAAGCATATTTGGTGATCCTTTCACATCTGGACAAAATATATCAACTCTAAATGGAGAATAGACTTTCATTTACAATAGTTTAATCAAATGTATTTGCTAAAAAAAATAATGGGGACTTGTTCAAATCCAGCTGCTGCCATCAAGTAACAACATGTACATTAAGGGCTATAAATAGAGAAGTTGTGAAGGATAGAGGCCTCAGTGGTGCAGCTGTAACCCCCAACTTAGGGGAGTGGCTGAAGCAGATATCAGGAACAATCTGAGGTCTTTGTCTGAGAGAACAGCTAAGAATCAGAACAGGACCCTTAAACTCTCAGGCATCTGGTTTAAGACCTAAGCTCAGTCTGCTGAGTGACAGGGAGAACAGGCACAAGGGGAAGGACGTGCAACAGGGTACATACATATTTTAGATTTTGACAGGATGTCATCTGAGTCGTGCTCACTGACATCAATTGAGTGTCTTAAAATAAACATATTTTTTTAAAAATGAGCACATCTTTTGAACGGATCTTTAAAGGAACTGACTCTAGCTCCCTTTAAGAAACGTAAATCCCACGACTTTTCCACATGGAACTTGATTTGTTTTATGATACGTTGAAGTTACTGAGCAGTTTGAATCCATCCATCTTTATTTGTTAGAATTGCCAAAGCAGACTAACTTCTTTATAGATAAAGCCAATGACAGTAGATTAATAGTAGACTGCTAAAGTGCCTAAAGCAAGTGTTGGGAATATGTGTGGGCAGTCAATGTTCCTGTTCTGTTCTAAGTCAGTTCGTCCATTAACAATGTTTTTCAATGCCGTACACCTTTGCACCATGGAACACATACTTTGTTTTCAACTGTATCACCGCCATGCATATTTCCCTCTAAAGGCTGATCTACATGGATGTTCTTTTTACCTTATTCTAGAGAAAACTGCAAGCAGGCAATTAATCATGGAAAACCTCCTTCTGGGCCTCAGAGCCAAATTCCTCCCAGATTCCCTCCATGACAGTCCTGTTACATGGCAGAGAAAGGAAGAGAGCCGCTGACAGTTAGAACTTATAAAAAAGAAGAATTTCTGTAAAAGTGTCTCCTGATTTGCCTGAGGCTTTCCTGATGCTGGACCCGAGACAAAACCGTCCATCTGCCTCTCATCCACTCAAGAACGTGTTCAAAGAATTTCTGTTAACAGATTAACTGTGAGTTTTACCTGGCTTTCCAAATCTGTCACTCTGTTTATCAGGAAGACCCAAGATAACAATCAGCATTAAAAGAAAAACCCTTTTAGGGTTGGAGTTTGGCTTTAAGACAAACAATGGTTTGTTTAGCAACATTTCTAAATGATTTAGTTTTGTACATAAACTTAAGTGTTTTTGAAGATGAAGTACATTATTGATCTTTCTCTTAAGATTTTAGCTTATTCCACAGTAGTGATTGTTTATCTCTGCTTACTCATTTGCTGTTATATTTGCACACTAAAAATATTTTTGTTAAACTGAGGTAAAACCTGATGATGATGATGACCATGATTGTGTTTTAATATGAAGTAGAATATATACAACAACACACATTCACATCCTTGTACTTTTATCCAATTGAGGAATTTCTATAGACCTCCGTTCATTTTAGAAACTGCACTTAAGCCTAACCCAGACATTTTTCCTAACCCTAACTATTCTATATAGACTATATAACTATAGTCTATTCCAAATCCTAACCAAAACTTAATTCACAGCATACCTCTAAATGAGCGGAGAGAAGCAGAACTGAAAAAAATGAGAACCAGTAAAATGTTCTTACTTCCACAAATGACCTCTTTGTTGGTAAAAATTGTGAAAGTGGTCTTCTATGTTTAGTACATACAAGTACATGCCTGTACATACCAAACACACACACACAAAAAAGTGTGATCTTTCACCCACAAAGAAAAGTAAAGAAATATGGCGTGGTTGAAAAGATGTTTTAACATGAATCGGGCCCAAAACTCAAACCAGGAATGGTTAAATGAATGAGGCTTTGTCCACAGTAAGTCATGATACAGCACAATGATCTCAATACAGCAGCATATCTGTGAGAGAATGGCTTTAAAGAAAAAGAATCAGTTTAGGTAAAACCAACGCTTCTTGAGAGCTGTGCAGACATAAAGACCTGCAAATATGTGCAAACTGAAGCAATGCAAGGAAAATTAAACGTCAGACAGAAAACAACTAATTTAGGTTATTCCTTCAAAAGATGATTTTCAAAACAACTGAATCATTGGCTTATGTCATGTTTTCCCATGATTTGAAGCTGGGGACCCTGACAAACTGTTTTTCCAAGCTCTGCATTTGCCAGAATTCATCTCTTGAGTAAATCTCCATTGGATTCACTCTACCTTAACTTATAGGTGCCTTTAGTTTTTTTGGCACTGACATCGAAACTAAAATCAGAATGATGCCTTTGTGTCCCCAAATCAAAATAATAGACAACTTATTAGGATTTGAATTTTCTTTCTATTCGTGTTTTTAGAGAATATTATAAGGTGTCATAGCAGAAGAACTTCATGGAAACATTACAGAATGTGACCCTGTTTATGGAAAATGTGATTTTTCTTTTCTCCTCCCATAAATCTCAACCAGTTTGCTTCATATTTTTGACAATCACATGGAAACTCAGCTTGAGGCAAGTCAAATCCTGTAAACTTGTCTTGCTTCTATCGAATTGGACGTGCAGTGATAAAGGTTGGCCAGTATTTTATATGCAAATAAAACCGACTGTCATTCCAATCTGCTAGCTGTTAGCAGGCGCAAACGGAACCTATCAGTGGAAGCAGATTGCAGAGAATCTGAACAGATGAGGAGGCTAGATCAAACGTTAAAAAAAAACAACAAAGAAAGAAAAACTTTCCTTCTATCTTGATGCTGAGTTTTGTAGGAAGGACAGTGTTCAGTCTACGGAATATGTGAGGCTTTGCCAGTAAGAATGCGGATGAGTCATTACAGCGTCCCCTCCTCGCTTCCCATTCAACTCCAACTCCGGTCAGACGCTCTCAATCCCACTCTGGCACCTCTTCTTCGGCCCTGTTCAGGGCGATAAGCCCCAATTATGAACCCACAGTTCACACACACGCACACATTCAAAACCTACATGTCGATAAGTAAGCATATACCCAAACACACGCGGCAAGAGGTCTGGCGGTCAGGTGACCTAGACAGCATTCTGTCGTGTGATTAGGCTTAGCGAGACATCTCCTCTGTCCAACTTGTCGCCAGTAGCTCTACATGGCCTTCACACCCGGCCGGCCCGGCTACACAACACCAGCATCTGCATCTGTGTGCAGGGTGTGTGTGCCACAAATCCAGGCACAGCATGTGTCGGATTTCTCCTCCATATACAAGGATGTGCTCTGTGTGCGCGTGTGTGTGTGTGTGTGTGTCTGCTGTCTACAGCCCTTAATGCTGTGTGGATTAGTGGCAGGACCCCACCAAAGCATGACAAGCCTTTGTCTCTGGAGCCCAGAGGTTTTATGGCTGGCTGGATGTATGTGTACCAGGTTTTTATATCCTTATGGGAACCTATGTCTGTCTACAATGTGGGGTTATGGGGACCACTGCTCTTTGTGGGAACATTTTCTTGGTCCCCACGAGGGTAAATGCTGTTTTTGGGTTAGGCTTAGGACACTGGATCTCTGCGTGTGGGTGTGGGTGTGGGTGTGCGTGGGCGTGTGCGCATGTGTGTATGCAAGTTGCTTTGTATGGGATTTATCTCCCCAGTCTCAGCTTTATATTCTAGGATCGGACTGAATTTAGCCCCAGCCATCCTACATTATGCATTATGCTGCGCTAGCACTATAAATACAACTATAGTGCTGTTTTGCAGGGATTCATGTGAATAAATAGCACAATTTTTTGTGATTAAAGTCCTAGCTGCAAGTTAAACACTTAGAAAGATAAAACCTTTTTTATAAAACCTAAATTTCTCCTGAAATTCTTGCTCTCTCTCTCTCGCTATTATGAAGCATGTCTCGGTCTGAGTCATAAATCTGAAAGAGTCTGTCAATTGTTAGAGTCAATGAAACTGAAAATTGTCAACAGCTGATTTCTTTGTGAATCTTTCTAAGGTTTTGTGTTTCTAGCAATCGATAAGTAAGCATATACCCAAACACACGCGGCAAGAGGTCTGGCGGGCAGGTGACCTAGACAGCATTCTGTTGTGTGATTAGGCTTAGCGAGACATCTCCTCTGTCCAACTTGTCGCCAGTAGCTCTGCATGGCCTTCACACCCGGCCGGCCCGGCTACACAACACCAGCATCTGCATCTGTGTGCAGGGTGTGTGTGCCACAAATCCAGGCACAGATGCACAGATTAGAGGATACAGTCTAATGTTAGACTGTATCCTCATGTGAGCAGAGAACCTTGTTCTACATGTTTGCTGTTTACTCTTTATGGCTTGTGGCAAATTGTTAATAGGGATTCCTATCACCTTTTCAATGTTTGCTTTTTGCCACTTCAGGAATGATGTCTCCTGAGAACTTTACTGAACTTCTGAGGCATTCACAGAACAGCTGTCTTCATTCTGAGCTTAAACTACAGAAAGGTGGACTCTGTTTTCAGGATTGCCTGTCCATTGTCTTCCTATGCAATTCTACTCGATTCTCATCTCTCTCTAGTCTGCTGGCTGGGATTTCTCCCATTCAGCTCAATTTCTCTGGTAGAACATCATCCAAACATATCACTCAACAGAAGGAGGAGTTGAACAATGGCAGCATTTCAATTCTGCCTTGGTTGTAGTTTTGGAATGGCAGAGTGTGAGTGTGACCTTGGACACCATGTTGGTCATGCTTCCAAATATTGAGCAATTGAAGTCAGAGCAAGAGGAATGTTTAAGACATTGTCTTGCTGGCAAAGATGTCCTGGCCCTGCTCCTCATTCAGTTGTTTAAAGTGCACACAACATACTTTTTGCTAAGCTTCATTGAGTTGGGGTATTATATACCGTCATGATTCGTGATTAAAATTTTAAACTTCAACAGAGTTTGTTGTTTCTCACCTCCTCTGTATGAAGCAAAGGGCAGAACAAAGCTGGTTTTTACCAGGCTGCAGACATGCACAACTTTTCATTGGTTTGTCATATAAAATCCACTCTCAACATGTGGTCAGAGCAACTCATAAATAGCAATAAAAATACAATAAACATTGGGACAACTAGACAACTAGCTTTCCTTCATGTTACAAGATCTTTCTCCCTCCTTGTCCTTGTCCTGTTGTGGGCAGCGGGGCCCGGCTAATACCCGTGGTAAAACGGACGGCGGAGTCCGGCGAAAACAGGCGCTTAAATTCCGTGAC
>CAEGAD010017990.1:0-52963 GCA_903067055.1 Poeciliopsis paucimaculata | reverse complement strand
GATGGATGGATGGATGGATGGATGGTTGGATGGATGGATGGATGGATGTTTGGATGGATGGATGGATGGATGGATGGTTGGATGGATGGATGGATGGATGGATGGTTGGATGTCTGTTGGATGGATGGATGATGGATGGATGATGGATGGATGTTTGGATGGATGGATGGATGGATGGATGGATGGATGGATGTTTGGATGTTTGGATGGATGGATGGATGGATGGATGGTTGGATGGATGGATGGATGGATGTTTGGATGGATGGATGGATGGATGGATGGATGGTTGGATGGATGGATGGATGGATGTTTGGATTGATGGATGGTTGGATGTCTGGTTGGATGTCTCACCTTGTGGAGACGTTGTCGGTCGGTTCTCATTGAACCGGTTTGACTGAGAACTGAACTCTGTTGATCTTTGAATGTCTTCAGGTCTGAGAGACACAAAAAGACAAATAAGTAAAAAATACAAATTTTTACTTATTTGTGAAATGCCTGGAGCTGCGGTTTGTATCGTAGAGCAGATTAGCCGTACCTGTCTGCAGCCAGAGCACATCGTCCAGATTCACAGAAGGAGACGTCGAAACTCTTGATGTCCCCTGAAATTAAGTTCTGAAACACAAAAGGTCTGTGAGTTTCTGACTCAAGGAACCGCCTCGGTCCAATCGTTTTGGAAGTTCTGGATCACCTGGTTGAGTTTATCTGCGGTCGGGGACGAGCGAGAGCGAATGTGTTGAGGTGAGTATTTGTTTTCCAAATGCTCCAGCAGATCCTCAGCAGAGGCCGACCTCCCGGTCCTGTGGACCGACCCGACCCTCTGCAATGCCTCGTTGACCTTCGTGGAGAGTACGGGTTTGTACTGAGGCTCAGCGATCTGCCGGTCTTGACTTCTGTTCGAGTCTCTGGTACCGGACTGACTGTGTCTGTTGAATCGGGCTTCAGGGTTCAGATCTTGACTGATTTGGAGATCAGGAAGAAGAAAAACCATGAACAAAACCACCAACATGGAGCGATGATGATGGGCTGGGTCAGAGGTCGGTTACCCAGGGATTGGCTGAGCTGGAGGTCTGGGTGTGGTCACCCTGCCCGGGTAGAAAAGGTTGGACTGGAGGCTCCAACGGTCAGATCCAAGAGCCAGGACGCCCTGATCCGGACCCGGGTCCTGAAGGGAAAGCATGCTGGAGGTGGACGAGAGACTGTAGGTGTCTGTCCAACAGGAGAAGCCAAAAATGTCATCAGGTTTCTGTCACGTCATTCAGAACCAAACTGGACGACCCTGAGCTGCTCTGACCTGTGTGGTAGCCCTGTTCAGGGTGGAAATAAGCGCTGCGAGGTCTCGATCCAGTCCTGTGCCCTGCCTCGTCCCTCCTGATCCCTCGCTTCCTCTCCATGTACTCAACCAGAGCGTCTTGGCGGAGTTGCCGCAGGTCAGACTTCGACGCGCCGCCAACGTGGCTCGCTGCGAGCTCAAACATCCTCCGACGGTCCGCTACGCTCGTTTCTGGAAGAACAGCAGGGATCAGACAACCAACAGTAAAACCAGATGTTTTACAACTCCCCTAAATTAATCTTTACCTTTAAACTCTAAAGTGCTAATTGGCTGTTTTGTAAAATTTCAGTTGATTAAATACTATGGTGTATCAGAAACACATGGTGGGCATGGTTGTAATTAGCATGTTAGCTTCTGCTAAACACCATGTTGCTATTTCGTCTTAGCTGGAGTCATGTTTATGATTAGCGCTTTAGCATTAGCAGCTTAACGATGCGTTAGGGTTTGACCGAGATGTTTTACCTCCTCCTCGTCGGAAGAGGGCAGCAGTTTCTGGATCAGAAACTCCCACTTCGTTCATGTTCTCTGGTTCGGAGTACGAACGTTTCTTCTGGTCGGCCGTCAGACGTTTGCGGCCGCAGATCCTGGTCGGAGCCGGCTGCCCGACCGGAGGGACACTGGGCAGCGGCGGCGGGCTCTGGCCTCCGCTATCGGGGCTGACCACATGCCTCTCCCTCGGGGTGTGAGGGGAAGTGACTGGTGGCATGACGATGCCCTGCGGTTTGGGCTTCGTTTTGGGGCCTTTTTTCTCCAGTGAGTTGTACTTAGCAGGGTTGGGGAACGGCTGAGGACCAGAGGTGACAGGAGGCGGAGAGCTGAGGTCTCTCTGTCTGAATGAAGCGGAGCGAAGGACGTTAGGCTGGACGTCTGTCACAGAATCTCTGTAAGATCTGGTTGGAGGAGAACCAAACATCAGGACAAGAGCAGACATGTTGGAGGGCCGACCTCTGGGAGGGCTCTGACCTGTCCTGCAGGGGGTCGACTGTCTCCTGGGGTTCAGGTCGATAAGGACAGTTCCTGTTGACGTCTCCGTCCAGCTGGAAGCTGCTGCGGCTTCTCTGGAGCGCTGAGGCGGGATCGGCTGGAAGCCTGAAGACCAAACAGAAATTATTTAACAGGCTTTTGTAAGAGACGTGACTTACAACACATTAGGGCAAAAAAAACAATCCTTTTACTCATTACGGATGAGCAAAGCGATTCTCTGAGGTAGATTAGCTACAGCTGCTATTAGCTAAGCTAACACAGCGGTGGTAGATTAGCTAATGCAAACACTTGCTCCACTGATGATCTGTCAGAGTTGGTGTTTTGGCCTTTATTTAAATTTTTTAACTGAATCGAAACTCACCGAATCCAGCAGCACATCTACATGTTACAGTTGTCATAGTCAAGCTAGCATAACTGAGCTACTTCCCTCTCCCACACTATTTTTTTCTTAATAAAACTTTTGCCTGACCTTGGTATCTAGGGTTATCTGTGATTATCTTATTGTTGACCATTAGTAGAAAGCTCTGCGTTCCTTTTTCTTTTACGTATCATTTAAGATTTAACGTGTTATATTGATAGCTTAGCAGCTAAAACCAATGCTAGTCATCGTTAGCTAGCAGCTTTTTGCCCTCCAGCAAGGAGATGGGGGCGGATGTTGGTCATCATCCATAGAAACGGTTGGAAGAAAATTAATTAATATAATTTGAGATCAGAGCATCTCAACATCCATCTTTCATTTATTGGCTAAATGTTCATAATAGATGTGTAAAACATTAGAAAGTAAAGTTTGGGAAGATAAAGCAGAATGATATTTAAATCAGCCAATCAAGAAGCACCAGTTTTTTTCCTCATTGCTGATTGGCTGAACCCAAAGCAGCGCTGCTCCTTTCTGTCCCTCCAGGCTTCCGTACCTGTGCTTCATGTACTCATTGCCGCCTCCTCTGTAGCTCATGGTCCGGTGGGTTTTGGTTCCTTTCGTGCTCCTTTCCAGCATATTTCTGAGGTCTTCGGATCCACAGGGGGAACTGCGACCTTTATCGGTCATCTGGGCCAGAACCAGAAAATAAAAAGCTTAGAATCAGAGTCTGGAGAGCAGAGAGGCAGCAGGGAGTGTTTGGGTTTTACCCCCAGGTGGGAGGATTTGCAGTAGGAGCTGGTGCTGATGCTGCGCTGCTTCCCTCCGTCTCTCCGCCGCTCAAAGTGACTGACTTTCTCCAGAACCGAGAGGCAGCGGGCCGGACTCTGGCCGCCGTCCGGGCCGTCGGGAACGGCGCAGCGCTGGACCTCGGCCAGGGCGATCTCCAGGCGGGTCAGAGGGTGATCGCTGTCCGGGTCTCTGTGGCTCCACTGGGCGGATGGATGAGGCGCTGAGATGGGCGGTACCTGACCCTGGGCGACCCGGGACGATCCGGCCGGTTCTGACTGAACGGTGGGCGGGTCTCTGGGTCTGAAGAGACGAACAACATCAGAATGAACGGCTTGCAGGAAACTTTTCACCGTGTGGGCCAAGAAAACATCCAAAATTAATCAAGTAAAGGATCCCAATACCAGCAGAAATGGATTTTTATGACGTTTCAAGCGGTTAAAGACAGAAAAAGGAAGAAATTCTGACAAAAACTCTGAAATTTTGTGATTAATGTTAGAAATTTTCAAAAAACTGTATTAGAAGAAAAGTTTCTCGTTCCTAGTTTTCTTTGGGTTCGATTGAAAACATTTATTTTCAGTAATAAAAACAGAATTTGGTCACTTTGTTTCTTGGTATATTTAGTCGAGTTTAGAAACAATAAAAGCCGATTTGGCTGCAGCAAAGGAAAAGTCTCTGGATAAACTTGGTTTTAACTTTTGTTAAAACTTTGTTATAAAACATAAATACTTTATGTTGTATTTTGTATTTTCCCTTGTAAGAAAATTACATTGATAACAATTTTTACCCTGATTACAAATTAAAAGCCTCCTCCGTCATTTATGGAACAAATTTGCATCATTTTTAAATTGCAGTTGAGGGTCACACAAAGTCAGTCAGAGGGCCACCAGTGGCCCCCGGGCCTTACTTTGGACCCCAGTGCTTAGAGAAAGGGAGCAGCTGTACCGGGTGTTGTCTCTGGGCTCGCTCCTGGTTCTGAGGTCTGGGGCCGAATGGACCGGGTTAATCCTGAATTCATGGTTCTGCTCTTGCTGTTGTCCTTTCAGAAGAGAATCGTCGAGGTTCTGGCTGAGGTTCCTGTAGGGTCTCTGGGCTCCAGTCGGACCCTCGGAACCGCCTCCAGAGGTTTTCAGGTGCGGTTTATGGGTTTCAGTGTCGGACTCTGGTTGCTGGTGCCAACTACAACACAAAGCTTCGTTAAAACCAGCAGAAACATGTAAACCAAGAAACGAATTGGTACAAAAGGTCAAAGGTCACCTGTCCGCCTCGGGCAGTCTGGACCTGAGCTGAGTCGATCCAGGTCCGGAGTACGAGGAGCGGGAATACGGTGAAGAACCGATGCTTTGGTGGCCGTTTTCTGTCTGTTGGTCCCGGACCGCCTGCTGCCGGCTGCTCTCCTTGGTCAGGGCCGAGTAGACTCCAGTCGGACCGGGACCGGAGCTGGGCGTCTGAGCGTACTGAGGTTCTGGCTGGGGAACCGGGTAAATGCTGGCAGGAAGAATGAGGCGGCTGGGCGGGGAGCCGGGCCCGGTAGGGGCCAGGGGCTGGGAGAACCCGGCGCCCTGCCGGGGCTTGGTAGTGGGACTGCTCTCCGGACTCTTCTCCACCACGGTGTGGAGCTGACCCTCAGCGCCAAACGATGCTTTCGCTGAAACCAAACGGAGACGGGAAGGTCGGTCACTTCTCAACCCGGAAAACTGAAACCATCTCCAGGCTTCCTGATCCGTCAAAGATCTTAATGAACTTCGACAGCTGACCGTTTTAGGAGGAACATCTGCTAACGTGCTAGTAACAGAGCTAATTATGTGTTTAGCATGTTAGCATTTTCGCTAACTTTAAAAACATTTAGATTCTGCTAAATTCATTTCCCAGATAAATGTTAAAGCTCTAATCTACTTGGTTGTTTTGAAAAGTTCGACAAGTTTTGGTCACACGCTGTTAGCCGTACCGTCAGCAGTTAGCAAAGTTAGCAACAGTTTTCTCAAATCATCTAGTTTGAGATCAAGGTGACACATGCAGAGGGGAGTAGAGTGGTTACAGTAGCACGACTTCAACATATTCTCACTCAAATAAAAGTAAAAAGTATCCATCCAAGAAATGACTCCCGTAAAAAAGTATTTGGTTAAAAAGTCTACTTAAGTAGTGAGAAACTGGTCAAATTATTAACCATTTAAAAATTAGATCGTCTGACAGAAAAAGTTACTCAAGTAAACAGAAAACTTTAGAACGACTTTCAGGAGCGACGGTGCTCTGCCGGTGAAGTGCGCAGCAGAGCGGAGCGCAGCAGAGACGCATGTCGCCCTGGTTGAACCCAAGTTAGTTCAACCAGACTAGAAAATGTTTCTTTTCTCACTTTCTCACTATAAAAAATATTTTTTTATTTAAAAAAAATTTAAAATAAAAACAAGCGACTCTTAGTCTGGCGGACAGGCAAGTAAAGCCTGGCAGCCCTCCAGGCTTATAATACACCGGGGGAAACCATTCTGTGCCCAAAGCCACAGTAAACAAACCCACTGCATTGTTTTACATGTTAAAAGATCCACATGTTCAGTTTTGTTATTCAAGTGGAAAAACGGGTCCAGAAAGCCTGGACCAGCAGAACCTCTCTGACTATGGATCTGTGTCGGTTACCTGAGGCCACTGGACCGCTGGAGTGATGCCAGGAGCTGCTCTGCAGAGACCTGCACCATGAGATCGTAGATAAAACCTGATTATATGACGTCACAATAAAACCCGATGCTCACCAGACCGCACTCACCGTAGCGACCGGGCGTGGTCCAGACTGGACCAGGAGTTTGGCCTCTCGTGGTTCCTGATGGCGGCGTAGCTGTCGCTGCGCCTCGGCGGCGCGGGCGCCCCCTTCAGGCTCTCGTAGGAGCTGCGACTGGCCGCCTGGCCCCATATGGGCCCCACGCTGTGCCGGTTTGACGCCGGGATGCCGGCGCCACCTCTGGCGTTGCTGCCGTTGGCACCGCGGTAACAGACCCCGCCCACTGAGCCTGCAGGACCAACAGAAACACAGAAAAACTGTTGGACTCTATGGACTGCATCTCCCAGCATTCATAGCATTATAAACACAGGAAGTTCAGACGAGGCTCAACGACTGGAGAAAACAACTTCTGACTGAAAATAAATGGTTTTAAAATTCCAGCCTCACTTTTCTGTCCTCCAGATTCAATCACTTCTTCTTCTACGAATAATTTCTATCAGACTCTAGGCTGACTTAGTGCAATGCTGCCCCCTTCTGGTCTAATTCACATCAGTCTGACATGGATAACAGGGTTAAACATCCATAATTATATATTAGTAAAATAAACTTACACTTTAAATCTAACTTGTGTTGGAGAATGTTCTATGTAGAACTTGAGAAAGTTAAATTTGTCTAGATGATGAGCTAATTTTCCATTTTCTTGAGATAAATTCATCGATTGATGATTCTATAGATATTGGAATTGCTGCCAGTTAATTACTAACACAAACACAGGTTAAAGCAGAAGTTAATTTCAGGAAGTGTTTCTGGGACCAGAGCGCACCCTGCAGGTCTCTGGGCCCGGACCTGGACCCGGTTCTGGACGAGTTCAGCTCCTGCTCCTCAGTCAGGCCCTGCTGGGCGTCGTAGACGGCGCGGACGTATCGGATGTCGGCCTGCAGCATCTCGGCGCTGCCGGCCCCCCTCTGCGGCACGGCGTCCAGGGAGCAGGAGCGCTCCGGGCCGAAGGAGGGCGTGGAGGCCAGGTACTCAGGAATACTGGAGCTGGTGGAGAAGGAGGAGTAGGCCGAGTCGCGCTTGCTGTGCAGGAGGTCGATGCTGTTGGACCTGCAGCACAAACAGACGAAGCTCAACACAGAAATAAAGATAAAACTGGATTCTCTGGAAGGGAATATCTAATATCTCCACCACTATTAATAAAATGATCACTGATTAGTTACTGAAAACATCGGATCAGATTTATCGATTGTAATCTGAGGTCTGTCAACATGAAGGATTCAAATCCGTTTCCACCTGACGAATAATCAGTTATCCTGTAAATACACAGCAGATTAAACCACATGAAGGAAAATTATCCGAGATTATTGATAAATGATTTACTGATGCTCAGTATTAATCTGTTTATTTTATGATTAATGAGCAGCGAGTCGTTGATCATCGTCATGAACTTCAACCAGACTAGAAAATGTTTCTTTTCTCACTTTTAGAGTAAAACAGAACTTTAACTAAACTAAAATAAAAAATAAAAATGTCTGCAGATGTTATAATTCTCTCCAAACCCACATTACAGTTTAATTGATGCTGAAACCAGTCAATGTAACTGGTTGCGTCCCAGTTTCTCAGCTGATGGAGACGTTCAGATCTTTATATCTAAAGTGTTTCAGACTCAGATCCGGACTGGTTCTGTTGTGTTTCTGGACCTGGCAGAGGAAAGCTGCTGGCAGGACGAGTAGGCTGGGTTGGGCCCAGTCTGGCCGCGGTGGCCCAGTGGGAGCTGCTGCTGCGTCACTGGGTGGTGATGGGAGGACTGGGCCGGGTCCAGGCTCTCCATGCTGCCCCTGGAGCTGTACTGGTCCGGACTCTTCCTCAGGTAGCCGGCGCCGGCGCCGCTGGGGTCAAACCCGGCCGACAGGTCGGTGGTGGAAGCACTGGGAGACGAAGGGAGACAAAAATAAAAATATTGATCCTGGAGGGAATAAATATGACACTGGAACAAAACAGAAAACTTTTATTTGAACTCGGCAAACGTAATAAATCTGCTGCAGCTTGGAGAGAAATAAGGGAGTAAATTCCTGCCAAAACTGTGAAATTTTTTAAATTAATCTCAGAAATTTTCTCCAAAAAAACAGAGAATTTCTGAGATTAATCACTAAATTTCTTGAGTTTTTGGTGGAAATTCACTTAATCTTTTATTGTATATTATTTTATTCACACTGCCCTAATTCACTGCCATACAATAAACATCAATTTAAAAAAATAAAGTAATAAAAAAGGGGGTAAGTTTATTTGGTTTATTTTAGGTTTGGGTTTTTATGGGGCAGAAAATAAAGGTTGGTAGTTCTATTCCACTGTTGGAACCTGATGTGTTTCTCCAGAAAACCTGAGAAATTTCTAGAGTTTTTTCCACTCTCTGTGTGAATCAATAACCCATAATCAGCCGCAGTTCTCTGTATTTATTGTTGAAAGAGCTGCAGGAATGTAAATGTGTCGACGTCACGGTTTGACCCAGCAGCTCCGTCGGCCGGACACAATGTGATTACAGCTCAGGAAGCAGGACGGCTCCAGTTCCTGGACTTTATCTTTTCCAGAAACGGGGAAACGGGTTTATGATCGAGCGTCTCTGTTGGCATCAGGAGGTTTTTACTTTTGCTTTACGAAACACGATGAGCTGCAGCTTCTCTAAACTTTAGCAGCTGATTCATCCAACTGATCTGACAAAAATCTGTTGTTTTGTGGAGAAACAATAAAAACTGAATCCTCAGAGCAGAAATAAAAACAAACATTATTACTAAACATTTCAGTTTTTATTTAGATTACAATATAAAATATTGTTTAAAAAGTTTGAGAAGGACGCTCAGATTTAATATTTTTACTCAAATCATGAAAACCTTCAGAGTTTTTATTGCTTCTTCACAACTTATGTTTGTCTGATATCTATGAATAAATATTTTATTTTTATTTAAATTTTAACTATAAATCATTCTTAAAGGCCTCCTGTTATTAAACTGGGACACAAATTAAATCTGTAAAAACAGGCCTGAGTTACATTTCTGATATGTTTTTAATAAAAAAAAGACGCTTAAATTTATTTTTAATAAAACAAATATATGAAATTAAACGTGGAGTAAATTTCCACCGAGAACGTCAAACATTTAGTGGTTAATCTCAGAAATTTTCTGCGTAAAAAAAAAAAAAAATAGAAAAAATGTAATTTGAAACTCAGCCATTTCTCAAAATTTCAGAAATCTTGGCAGAAATTTACACTTTTTTTCTCTACAATGGCACCAATAAGCTGCAGCAGGTTTTACTGTATCAAAATAAAAGTTTTTCTGGGCTCGAATGAATAACTTTATTTTCAGTAATAATAACAGATTTCGGTTATTTTCTTTACACCTGCTATGTTTAGCAAAAGTAGATTTCCTTTAATTGATCTAAACTGATCAATCAGCTCTCTAACTAATTATAAACTAATTATAGTGATTTAAACAGCCTGACACACAAACCATCTATAAGTTTAATAGCACCACAAAAAATTATCTTTATGACACTTTAATCCAATAGTTTGGAACGCCGTGTTACTTGATTTCTGAATTACAGTTGGGGGGGGCCGCAGAAAATCAGTCGAAGGGCCAGAAATGGCCCCAGAGCCGCACTTTGGGCACCCTTGATTTACATTGATGTGAAACTGAATAAAACCTCAAATTATGAAACTGATCAGAATCCTGATCAATTAAAACATCAATGAAAAACAGCTGAAAGTGACCTGGTGGGGTAACTGAGGGGTAAACGATGAGGCGTCTCTGACCTGGTGGGGTAACTGTGGCCCCAGACGGGGCCCATCGTCTCCAGCTGCTCCAGGTCCGGTTGATCGTCGCCGAGTTTCGTCGAGTGCCAGGAATGAGGGCGAGACGTCGGCTCACTGCGTCTGAGGAGGCAAAACGCAACGCCAGGCTAACAGTTAGCAATACGGAGTCACATTTACCAAAAATTCATCAGAAAATGTAAATATGTGTATTAGATTGGTGAGGCATCCTGTGAAAAAGAAAATAAATTTAAAAGGTTTTCTTCTCCACGCAGCCAGAAATTTATTTTACTCAACATGATTGAAGAATTTATTAAATCTTTTAAAATGTTCTGGAAATGAGTGAAAAACTAAAAAATAAGATGGAGAAATCAAATATTATTTTAAGTTTTCCTTCAAAATTTTTTTCATTGTTTGGTTGAGCATTTAAACATTTTAGTTTACTAATAGAGTTATAAATATGTATTGTTTTGTAATTTCCTCTTCTGCAGGTTTTGGCAGCATTACTCCTCCATACAGAACAATGATGGATCCAGTTCATTATCTTCTCCTGTGGTACTTATTTATTTAAAGTTTTCTGTCTTAATTCTTTTAATTGTTCTGTTGAACATTTTTTATACATTTTGCTTTAATAATTTTGTTTTGACATGTTTTGTCGCCCTTCCATCAGGTTTTGGCAGTGTTAGTCCTCCATATAGATGGATTTCTTTCCTTACTGTTGCACATAGAAAACCAGGAATAATAAATACATTTAGATTAAACAACACATCTGATGAAATTACAGCTGCTGAATCAGCAGTTTTCATCAAGTGCCGAAATGTTTCCTCGTCTGTTTTTCCACTTTGTTCGGAAACCTTTGCCTGATCTTGTGATGATCCCAGATGCGTGAATCAGGCTGCAGTGTTCAGTTAAACGAGGTCGCGCCCCGAGGCCTGCATGAACGCACCGTCATCCAGTCACAGCAGAAACCTGCGCAGCGTCAGCCGGACACCATGTTTGATTAACTGCAGCCTGCAGTGACATCATGGTGGCGGCGTTCCAGCGCTCCGGTCACAAAGCAGCCGTTGTTTCTCACGACCCGAGTCATGCTTTCTGTTTCTGAAATGTGTTTGTCTGTTTGCACCCTGAACGGATCCACGTTCACACAACCAGATGTTTTAAAGCCACTGAAAGGAGTTTATTATCAGAGCTGAAAGAGGAGAATTTATGTTTTCAGCTAAACATCAGCAACATCCGAATGGACAGAAACACCAACATGTATGAAGATAATCTGCTCTGAAACGACCTGAAGTCATCATGTTTGTGATCTGAACCATCTCTGATAAGATCTGAGGCCGAAAGCAGAGCTGCTGGATTTACAAGAAGAAAACAAGTTAAAAAATGTAAACAGGAAGATTCAGCCTCAGAAAAGCAAAACAAACCGGATCCATTAGAGTCCAGAAATAACAGAAATAATTCGGGTTATTTAGGTTTAATTAATCAAAATCACATTTTCACCACATTATTCATTCATCTATCAGTGTTTCAAATTAAATATTTATTAGTCAGGTAAATATTTAGTTCTTATCTAAATATTCAGTTAACAATCTAAACATTTAGCTCCAAGCTAAATATTTAGCTCACTTATGTGCTAACTAAATATTTAATTTAGCTCAATGTTTAGGTAAATAAATTTAGCAATGTAAGCTTGCTAGCTTAATATCTAGTGTAAAATTTTTATATTTAATATTTAACTTACTAGGAAAATATTTAATTTGAAAATATTTGGCTTGCTCTAAATATTGAACTAGCTTGCTAAATATTTAGTTAAATATTCAGTTAATTATGTAGCTTTATTTGAGCTAAACATTTAGCTTGCTAGCCAAGTAGTTAAGATGCAGCTAATGTAGCTTGCTAATTAAGTTTTTAGTTTGAAACTGTGGTAAAAATCTGACTAAATAACGAACTCCCATTTTTTCCTCACAGGTTAATGAACCCAAATTATCGCTATTAACGTTTGACTGTTTAACTTTACAAACATCTTCAACACGTCTCATGTATGCTAACCTTAGCGGTGCAGCTATGTTTAGGTAACAGTCAGCCTCTCTCTGTTTTAGGACAGTTATCAGAGCGGCGGTGCTAATCTCTCCCTGACCATCGTCACATTCCTCCTGTCCTGCGGATTTGGTCATTTATCCAGAGATAAACAGGAAGTGGTTTTATCTGCGCGCTGGAGACGCTTGAAAGCTAGCATGACTGTGAGCCACCTGGGGAGCGACAGGACGTGACTGGAAAACCTCAAAACGCTTCATCAACACAGATAGTCATCCTCACAGCGCGTCCAAAACTACCACAAAACAACAACTTTCTGCTGGCTTGTTTTCAAATTATGACTAATTATAAAGTTCATTCTGCAAACGCTTCACACCGTTTCAGCTTTTTCACATTTTCAACACTACAGTTACACATTTTATTAGGATTTTAACTAACAAACATAATTATCATTTCCCTTCACTTTTTTTTCTCATTAAAATCTGAAAAGTGTGGCGTGCTTTTGTATTCAGCCCATGAGTCAATGCTGCAGTTTAACTTGTAACAAATATGCTTTAATCTAAACCTCTGAAACTTTTTGAACAAATTTATTACATTAAAAAAGCCAAAAATTTGTCTTTTGTTTTCTCAAATATAAACAAACCTTTAATAAAATCAGAACATTATTAAATATCTAAAATATAAAACAAGTCTTGGGCTGTACTGTAAAGAAAAAACAGTTTCCCATTAATTGTTTATAATTTTGTTGGTAATATTTTAGCATTTTTGATCTGTGGACAGGGGCCTAAAAAAATAATTTCACGGGCCACAAATGGCCCTGGGCCCAGACTTTAGTCACCCCTCAAACTTTGTGTTTAGGGAGGTGACCTTTGACGGTCAGCCTTTGACAGCATGATACTGCCACCATCGTGTGTTGAGAATTGCTAGTTTTTCAATGGACAGCAATTTTTTTATGCTAGCTAAAAGCTACATTGTAACCCCATCTGTGCAGAGCGCCTTCCTCCACGTTTGCTGTGTCACCAGCTTTAACTAGGACGTCTTATAATTTCCCTTAACAATCCCTTAAAGGTCAAATTTGTTGAATTAATTTTTCTGGTTCGAGCTGAAGAACCACTTCGGGTTTGAACAATTATTCTTTCTGGTTCTGAACGGATGTGGAAGCTTTTTTGTTAGCTTTTGGTCAGTTGCTATGATGCGTAGCCGTGGCAACAAAGTTTTGATGTTACAACTGGCAGCATTGGTTAGCATCTCAAGAACTCCAATAATACCAAATCCCAGAGGAGTTGATGAAGGAGGCTTCATGGACGCAGAGAGAGACGGATCTTATCCCCTACTCCAACATCTCTCAAATCAAACGGCAGGCAAAAGAAAAAGAGGTGGATTAGCAGAGATGATGATTACGTCTCTATAGTAAGACTGAGTGCTACTGGAGATCCTCCTGTCCCACAGAATCACCATTCAAAACGACTCTTAAGAAACGTGGATTGTATGATTTAACATTTAATTTACTAAATGAAGTATTTTTTAAATGAATCGTGAGAGGAGGGCTTACTGCTGCCAATCATCCTCCTGTACTCGATGCTCAATGTGCTGATAGTGGAGAAACGACTCACCGTTACTGGAAAACAGTTTATCCGCCATGCTAATAGTGTTAGCATTGACGACAGGCTATGCTAGCTGCAGCGCAGCAGAGAAACCACCAATCCTGGCTCTGATTGGTTGATTTTAAACTGTGACAGTTCAAACAAATATATAAAAAACAATTTTTCATTAAAGTTTTATGCTGCAGCTTTAATGCAGAATTATGTTTACGTTTTTTCACATTAGCGGAATATTGACAGTGATGGAAACACAGCTGTTGATCAGTTATGAGGAACCAAACCGATACGATTATCGTATCGGTTTCTAGTTTGGGTGGAGGCCCCCAGTGAACGTTGGGCCCCAGAAAGGCTCCGTCCGGCCCTGGCTCCGGCCGTTTACCTGGACGTGAAGCGGAGCACCTTGGAGATGAGGCCGGTGGCCAGCTTGTTGACGCTGGTTTCTGACGGCGACCGGCACAGCGCGCCATCAGAGCGGCCCAGCTCCGGCTTCTTCTGCTTCTTCCTCAGCTTCCTGCGGTAAAAAACCTCCAGTAGCTCCATCGCTCCGACCGCCGCTCCTCTCCCGGTGAGTCACTCAGCTCATCATCAGGAAATCCTTCTCCAAAATGAAGCTTCTTTTTGTTGCTAAAATCTGTCAGAAAACTTTTCCCGCTCAAAGTCTGATCCTCTCCGGTCCAGTGTGGCTCTGACTGCCCCGCTCCAGTCCCCAGCTTGTTAAGCAAATGGAGCAATCAAGCGTCATTAGGCCTCCGTACGATTAAAGCGTGAAGTAAACATCAGACGTCCAGCAGCAGGGAGGACAGAGGGGAGACAGGGGAGGAGATGATGGCGCTCAGATAGTTTGGGTGGAGAAACAGAGGAAATGCTGAGGCAGATAAGAGAAAGAGGATAGAAAAAAGGATAAAACTGAGAAGGTGAAGAGGAAGAGGAGGAGGAGGAGGAGGAGGAAGAGACGAACAGAGGAAGGATTTAGTTGGGAAGCCGGAGGAAGAGTCTCATGATGCAGGACGAACAATGATCTGATTATTATTGACGACTCCAAAAACAGACGCAGATAAACGAAAAGAGCCGGAAAAGTTCAACAAATATCTGGAAACGACGTCAAAATACAGAAAATACAGAAAATGATCAAGAAAACAGACAAAGATTCTGAAAAGAGACAAAAAAAACTACAGTAATTTGGTTCATTTAGCAAGAAATAAATCTGGTTTTCATTTTTCTCCTTACTGGTCCTACAGAGACACACGTCAGAGTAAATATGTAACTTTAAAGCTAAATATCTACGTTCTAAAACTATTGATTATTTTAGTTATCGATGATTCTTTATGTTATTTGGACTATTAATCGATAAATTGGATTAAAAAATAGTCATATTCTGCAGATTTTCAGTTCAGTTTCACTGAAGACTTTTTTTTAGACAATATTAGAAATATATTAAAATGCACATAAACAAATAAATCTATTATTTTTTTAATAAGAAAATAAACATTTTACTTCAAAAATGCAATAAGAGTTTTCCTTTAGTGCATGACCTCATCAATAATCAAACAGAAGATGCTTTATAGGAGATTTTGTTGTATTTTTAAACATGTAAAACTAAAACTGACTGCAGAAGTTTTGGGTTTAACAGATTTTTTAAAATAATTTTTTATTTTCATTCACATCCAGATGATTTTAACAGCTCTGCCTCATAAACAATAAGAACAAACACACATTCCTCCAAAATAATTAACCATTTCTGTAATTATGTAGTAAATAATTACAGTCAGTGAAAGCAAACAGGATCATCTTAATGTTTGGGTCAGAACCGAGTCACTCAAAGAACCAGCTGTAAATATTTCACTTTTCTGCTGGAAATCACAAACTGGACGAGCCGCCATGCTTGTACGACTGCAGGGTGTGTCATCTGACTATCTGTTGCCGTGGGAAACTGCTGCAGCCCATAATAATCTGTCCTCCAATCTGCACGGAAAACAAAAGTTCTGGTTTCCGCGATTTTTTGTCCATCCAAATAAAAGTCACTTTTATTTTTTAAGTCACAGGAAAAAAATCCTTACAGTCAAATTATAAATGAACTGTGATTCACTACTGAAGAAGAACCGGTTCTGAACTGGTTCTGAACCGGTCCTGAACCGGTTCAGAACCGGTTCAGGACCGGTTCAGAACCAGAGTGAAATAATAAAACGTCATCACGGAGTCAGAAAACCAAACGTTAAAATATTTAACAATGTCATCAGAACAACAAAAATTATTTCTCATTTATTAACCAGGTTTTACTAGAAAAATCCCTTTAATGTAAAATCCAACTGTTTGCGATATAAATATAAAAAAACAAAAATAAAACTATAAATGTTTCATTATAGTTTATGTTTAGCACTGAGGATAATTTATGGAGCAATTTTTCACAAAATATGTTAATTTACCTAATTTCAATACTTTCTTAAAATGTATTACGTAGTTAAAAAAGCCATAACGGTTTAATAAGTAAAAAACCCTGGAGTAAAGTGATTTTAGATTAAGTCATAATAATATCAAAATAAGGTTTTAATATTTTAACAATAAGGTCAATAATTCAATAAGGTCTTAATATTGACTGAATTCTTGTAATTTTATGACTTTATTTTTGCAGTTTTATTATTTTATTTCTTGTAATAAAACTACTATTCCTGTATTATTTTGACTTAATTCTCATACAAGTTTATTCTTAAAATTTTATGACTTTATTCTCGTAACTTTATTTTTATTTATTTTCTTAGCGTAACCTAAATACTTTGTCGTACCTGGGTGCCCTCTAGTAGTGTGGAGGCCCTAAGCAGCTGCTTAACTCGCATATTCTTTGGGCCGGCTCTGAGTTTAGGGTTTATAAATGAATAAAAAATGAATGGAAGTCGATGCAAAATCCTGGTGAAGTTAGAAAGACGTATGCGTGTGTGTGTGTGTGTGAGGGAGTGTTTGTGTTTCATGCAGCCATGAGGTGATGCTGCTGTAGAGGAATGTGGTGATTCAGCCAAAGAGGCATGCAGGAGGAGCGGCTGAAGGAGGAGAGGAGGATGAGGAGTGATGCAGGAAGGAGGGAGGAAAGGAAACTTGGATAAAACAGGGAGCCTGTGTTTATAAATCAGTCTATCTGTCCTGTCCAGATTAACACCCAACCTCTTGGGGCTCTGATGGCCCACTTCCTGTTTCAGTCGGCCAATCAGAGGCCGGCGCTCCTGGACCGAGCGGTATCTGATAACAGCAGGGGTCCGGGGGGACAAACGGGGGAACGGCCGTTTGGGGTGATCCAGCTTCAAACCTGGACGACACGCCCCGCACACAGAGACACAGAGACACAGCGCCCCGCGGAGGCGGCGGTGCGCACTGCGCTCAGAGGAGGAGCTCCATATTAGGCTGCAACCAGCCAGGCTGAAGTGTTTAGTATTTATAGACTGTTTGTGGGTTCAGAGTGACCAGGCGGCGCTGGGTCGCCAAGGGTTTCCTTCCACACTCAATCAGTTGATTCCTGAAGGTTCTGAAGGGATTACAGAGATTTTCTCTGGACTTCAGATGATTTTGCACCCAATGTCAGTCTGGCGCAGAGACGAAGAACAGTGAGGCCTAAAAATGATCCATCAGAGCCTGACTTGTCTTTACGTTAGCATAGCATCATGCTATAAAGATTTTACCCCAACAGATTTATTCTCTCAGATATTAAAGGAGGTAAGCTACACAGACTGAAGTAGCCACAGCAGTCTTAATTTTGTCATGGCGTTACTTTAGTGCCAAAAGTAAGACAATTCCACATCCAGCGGCGGAGGACACATTAACACCTCCAATCACTAGCAAACGTTGTGTGCCAACAATTGTTTCTCAATAAAGTTTTAAAGAAAAAAAATTTGAGTCATGGTTGAATAGCACAAAAAAGCTAGCATATCTCCATCTAGGCTAATGGCTGTCCATTAGCCTAGCCATGCTAATGGACAGCAGAGGAAGTAGGCAATCCAGCCTTGGCCTGTTTGGATGCTAAGCTATCTAAGGCTAAGTTGTTAGCTTTGGGGTAAACTCAATTTTTCACAAAGGGTTGGTTTGGAAGCCGTTTTTGTTACAATCATCTTTTTAAAAAAGTTTCAGTTTCTCTTCAAACATATTTTTAGAGCGACAAAAAGGTAAAACCAGAAGAAATCTGTGTTTTTATGTGCAGTTTGTCCCTGCAGTTTTAAACGTGATTCCTGCAGGAAACAATCCGTTTTCCTGTTCAACCTTTCAGGTGCAAACAGACAGCAGGACATTAAATATCACGGAAAAAGGAAGAGCTGGCAGGAAAACCCCACAACGAAGGTGAAGACCCACTTCCTGTTTGAACCTTCTGAGTTTCTGACAGAGAAAGAAACGGATTTATCCAGACTGGGAGTCAAAGAATCCCAGTGAGGAAATCCCAGTCAGCAACAATCGTGTTTCATTCCTGTTTATGTTGGGAAAATAACGGCAGAAATCATCCAACATGGCAGCGCCTGCTGGTTCAGAGTCTTACCGATTCCTGATGCGTAGTTGGACCGCCGAGCATCGCCGGCTGTGATTGGACGACGGGGCTTCCTGTGACGGTGGAGGGGATTGGAAACAGAGGTCAGGAGGAGGTGAGGGAAGACGGAGAGCGGCCTCGGAGTTCGGTGACGTGAACTCCTCGATGTATCCGGGATCGAACTCCCTGCAGAGGAAAAACCAGAAACGTTTTTTACTCAGGACGATGAGAACGTAACGTTACGCTGCGGGTTCAATCCTACAGATTAACTGTATCTGTGGACCAGATTAACAAGGAAGCTCTTTAGACTTAGAGCACATTCACACCAGCCCTGTTTAGTGCACTTTAATCCAACTCCAGATTAGAGTTCGGTCCACCTACAAACCTTGGTCTCAGTTCAGTTTAAATTAATTCTGGTCCGGTTTGAATGCATATGTGAATGCCAGTTGGCCAGAGACCGCTCCAAAAGCAGGAAGTGGACTACAGCGCGGGGCATTCTGGGTAAATACAACCAAAACAAACATGTTAGCATAGCGCTAGTAGCAGAAATGGCTTGAGAAATTCTGGAGCCACTAAAATCTGACGCCTCTATTTTTGCTTATATTTGGTGAAGGAGGAAGTTGTGCTCAGAGGTTTTTGGTTTCCTTCAGTGGTTCTTGGTGCAGCGCCCCCACAGGCCAGGAGGGGAACAGGTTTCTCTTCCTCTCCTCTCTTGAGTCAAATAATTGTTTGAGTGTTTTTTTAGTGCAGTGTGACTATGAACCACGGCAGCTGAAAATGTAACAAATTTATTTCCAGATCAGGAGGAAGAAAAGTTTTACTACGTCAGTATTTTTAGTTCACCGCTCCCGTTCTACTTCTTCTTTACAATAGAAAGAAGAAGTAATTAATCTAATCAAAAACTTTAGTTTTTCCCCAATAAAACAGTTCAAAATGAGCCGTTTGCTGTTAAAACCAACAGATTATTACTGCTTAACTAAGATAAACCTAACATGACTTACAGTTAGAATTGCTGGAAGTTTGAAACTGAATGTATTTGTGAACCCAGAAGCTGAAGATCTGGATTCCTGAGTTGTTTCTTTTCTTTCTGTCCCGTCTTCATGCAGGTTAGACATTTTTAAATGTTCTGCCCTGATTTTTGTCCTCTGGGTGAATTTGGCTAATCTACAACCACATTAACCACCAAAGTAAACGCCCGTTTCGTTCTGGTTCAGCAGGTTTAACGCAGTTCTTCACGACGACCTGTGGAGGTCAAAGGTCAGCTGTGGTGTTGACAGCAGGGAAAAGAGGTCAGGGTTCAATGTTCAGAATGACCTGGGAACTGATTAAACTGTCTGTTCCTTTTGTGACTCGAACAAAGGAAATGACTCAGTTTTACCAAGTTGGTGAGTAAATCACCAGCCAGACAGAGAAACTCAACTCTTTTTAATAAACTGTTTTTTCTCCACAATCGCTGATACATAAACACAGATACATAAACAACACAAATAAATAAACAACACAACCTCTTTGACTGCAATCACACAGCAGACAAATACAAACCAAATCAATTTTTTTTATTTTTTTAACCACATCCGACTTTTTCCTGACTGTCAAAAAGAAAGAAAAAAAGAAAGGTTTCGTAATTGTCCTTATTTATGTTTACACTGTATAACTGGTCTGGAGCGCATTAGTGCACTAATACAATTTCAAAATGAAATCACTGCAGAAATGCCTGTAGAGTTGTAATCATGATTGAAAATTGAAGCAAATCAGAGCATCATCAGGGTAGACACAATTTAATAGCAAAAATTAATAAGGCATAAATTATTATTATTATTTACATCTTATATCAAGTGTACAAACACACAACAGATTCCACATTGTCATTAGTCATTTAATACTGTCATAAAAATTTAACACCTTTACTTCCAGCGATTTGAGGAAAAATGAGTTTTAATAGTTTTGTGTTTATACAAGTTGAAAGAAAACAAACATCAGCAACAAGAAGCAACTATGATTTAACTGTGGAGGAAATATGAGTATCATCAGCGTAGGGGAGTAAGCTGATAATTAAAAACATTTTACAAAGAGTAACATGTTTCAAAAATGTGTTTTTATGAATGTCATGCGCTGTCTGTACTTTCATTGTACCAGGATTTATGATTTATGAGCAGTGCAACCAAATTACAGTCAACATAGATATATTTAATGATTATTTAATGATAACAGAGCAATGTGATATAAATCAGCCTGCAGCTGATTCTTGAATAGCGATGATCTCTTCTAAACCAGAGATAAGAAGGTTAACATAAGATCAACAAAGACAAGAACCAAGGAAGCTGTTATTACACCAGAGTGAAAATTCACATTATTCATTGAAACCAGTTAAAATCCCGTCTGATCCAAACTGAGCTGGGAGAAAACCAGAATAAAAACCTCTGAGATGCTTCCAGACAAATCCCAGAAAACAGCACCATGATAAAGTTTTTAATTTTAAGTTTATGAATCAAAACACCTGCATTAATAATGAAAGAACAGTTTCTCTTCTCCACCCAGAACAATCACACAATGTAGCACCGAAACACACACACACACCCGCACTGATATTGTTCACAGAGGACATTCCAGCACTGCAGCGCTCAGCCGGCGGACATCCCAGTCCCAGCACACACCAGCACACACCAGCACACAGACAGGTGCTCAGATAAAAGGCCATTACAGTGAAACCAGTCGAGCTGGTCGCAGGAATGTGCGGCAGCCACAAACACCTTGAAATCAGCAGAACAGGAGGGGCCGAGTGTCGCATTAAACTTTCCATCTCATTACACACAAACACGCTGCTCCCTTTAAAGCCTCACTCCGGTCCAACGGCTAACTCCAGCCGGCTAGAAAAAGTCCATCTTTAATTTCAACACATTTCATGTTTAGCCTCCACAAAGGTAGAAAACTAAACACAAAGTTGCCACAATCTGGTTGCATAAGTATTCACACCCTTAGATTAAGAATGTTTCACATCTGATTGTCGGTGGACTCGGTTCAGGACCAAAATCAAAACATTGGTTACATTGTACCATTGTTGTACAGCAAATACATTGTGAAAACAGGCTGACCAAACGTGCTGGAGCTCATCTGGGGTTGCTAGGTAACAGGGACAGAACCCTGCCGGGGTTGCTAGGTAACGGGGGCGGAACTCTGCCGGGGTTGCTAGGTAACAGCAACTCAACAATCAGGAGATTTTACAAGCAGCTCCTTTTCCAGACCCTAAAAACATGAATTTATTGCCAAAAAAACAGGAGGTGTTTTGTTTAAAGTGGTTGGATTGTTTTTAGAAGCGGTGTAGAAAAACAAAACGGTGTAAAAAGGACATTTTGCATAAAATTTCCAAAATAAGAAGGATTAAATGTCAACACTTAAGCTGCTAAAACTTAAATGTTTAGTTTCAGCAGCTAAAACAGCTAATGGTTTTTACAGAGTTAAAACCAGGTAGAAAATATATTGAAATCCTTGATTCTAAAGGAATGCTGTACCTACAGTGAAGCATGGTGGTGGCAGCATGTTGCTTGGGGCTGAAGAAAGAACAAAGACTGGAGTTACTAGTAGATTAACGTTAAAATGTCCAGCCAGATGGGCTGAAGTCGTATCCTGCCAGTGCAGCATCGGTCCAGTGGACCTGATGGGTCTGAGTTATTCCTCTGGTGCCATGAAGTCACCAAACTGTGCTAAACACACACAGACGGAGGGGTTGCCCCGGCGATGGACGTGGTTTGTCCTGCAGTGGCTTCTTTCTCTTCTGTTTTGGGCAGAGAAACTCAAACATTCATTCAGCTCGATTACGTCAACCGGCAACAAAGGAGCACAAAGACGCAGAGTCACCAGAGATGAATGGAAGAAGACAAAGAGACGGATATGAAAGAGGGAACGTTCAGCAAAACACAACGGAGGAGAGAGAGGTCATCTCCAACATGGCTCAGCCTGAAAACTCTCCATCCATCATCCTCCAGACTCTGACCGGCTCTCTGAGTTTTACCTTCCAATTCAGTGATCGATTATTAACAACAACAAAACGAGAACGAAGTGCAACGTGTTCACCTTCAGGTCTCAGTGAGTCAAACAGACACAAACACCAAACAAAGATAAACGACCGAGTCCAGAGAGACGCAGACCCAAATCCAAACCCGGCAGGTTCACGAAGAGGACAAGGCAGAAAAAACGTTTCTATCCGTTCAAGCACCAAACACAACAACCAACCAGCAGAGAAAAACGTTTCTGTTCCACTTCAACATGTTGGATTTCACAAACTGGAACTTTAACTGGAGTTAAATCTGATATTAATATCTGTACTCGCCCTGATATTGAAAAAAAATCAGTCTATTCAGTCCAACTCTATGCTTTATTATTATTATAACCAACCTGAGTTTGCAGTGAAACGTATACAAGCGTGTAAACGCATAAATCTATACAAGCGAACAATAATGTGTGGAATATTTCACACTACACTCTGACGTTCCTGCTTTTTGCGTACGGAACACCAAAAGGGTCAAAAAGGCCAAAAGTTTCATGCTTCACAAACTGTTTACACTGCGTTCACATTTTAAAGGGTTTCTAAACGAACCACATCAGCCAGTCATTTACAATCAGAGTCTTCCTCAGATGAAGATCCAATCACAACTAATGATTACTTTAGTAATCAATTATTCTGACAATTATTTGATTAATCTGATAAAAGAAAATTGGCACATTCTGCAGATTTTTCATTTAACCATTTAAGCATTTTATATAACATTAGAAATACATTAAACATTTCAATTAAAATATTTTTTTAAATAAGAAAATAAAGATTTTATTGCCTATAAATTTAGAGACAAAAGTGATTTTATCTTTAATTCAAAATGTATTTTGTACAGTTTTGGTTTAAATATTGTTCTGAATACGTTTCATTAGCAAATGCCATTTTTAAAAATCTATACTCCAGCTTATAATGACTAAATTAGTTAACGGTTATTTCAATAATCAATTAATCTGATTAATCCAATTAATCTGATTAATTGTTTCATCCCGCTCCAGGAAGTGGAATTTGAAGAAAACAAAAAACACTAGAAAACATAAATTACATTTTGTAGCTCATTAATATGTAGTTAATTGTGCTTAATTTGTGCATTTTAAATCATATTTCTACATTTCTTCTCCGATATTCGGTCAGCTCTCATCCCTCTTGTACTTTTGAAAAGTTTGCTACAAACAAAATATGAGAATTTCTGAAAAAACTTTTAATTATTTTGGTTCAACAATTTCAAACTGCACTTCCCACATCAATATGAAAAACTAAACTTCCAGATAAATTCAGAATAATATCCATGAAGTTCCTCTGAAACGGCTGAACTTTCTGGCTGATCCATCTCAGCCTCCAATGCAAGCAGACGGTTGATTAGCAATAAGCCAAAGGAAAAACTACAAACCAGCAGGTTTCTCATTTCTGGAGTTTCACGTTTCTCTTTTGTCTTTGGGTAAAATCCGATTCTTCAGCTGTAACTTTACTCCAGGACAGAGGAGAAGGGCAGATAAAACAGGTGAGGATAAAACAGCTGCAGGACGTGAAGCAGGGAGGATTAATGTCCAACATCCACTGTAAACAACAACATCAGAGGAACATGAAAAATAATAAAAACACACATTAATCACTGTGAGTGCTTCATTTCTCTTGTTTCTATTTACTGTCATTTCACAGCTTTTAAATTAAATTATTAAAGTTCCTGCTTTTATTTTCTCTCTCTTCTTGGTTTTTTTCTTTAATTTATTGTTAAATTTGTTTGGTTTTCTGAAACTATGAAGCCAAAAACTGTTGATATTAATCTGCAGAACAACAAACTCTGCTAGCCGGAGGAGCTAACAGTGCTAATGCTAGCTGCTAGCTTAGTAACAAAAAGCACTTAAAGGTGGTCAGTAATATTCTACACCTTTTCTTTTTAACGCTTCAAAACAAATAAACTTATTTAAGGGTATTGCTGAAATAATCTGCCTTGAATTCACTGAGCAGGTGAAAAAACCGTAAAATAGATTTTAAAAATTAATTATTTTACAAATAATTATGAATTTTACGTTTTAGTAGGCCGTTGTTGAAAATGAGAATTTATTCTCAATCAGCTTTCCTAAATAAATACATTTTAAAAAATTAAGATGAACTTTTAGTTTAATAGAATAATAACATATTTAATTTGTTTTTGAATTTTCTTCCCACTTTAATGTTTTAGATGAATTTGAACAGTTTCGTTTTTAAAAATAATGAGCAGCAAAAAGTGTCTTTCTGGAAGTAACTGGTTTATCTGGTGAGGAACTGGAGCCTCTCTGCTCTGCAGGATGTTTTCATTTAGTCACAATGGACGGATTACCAGCATCAACGGCCTATTTAAAGTCTTTCCACGGCATCTCAATTGGAGTTAAGTCCAGACTTTGACTAAGCCACTCCAGAACTTTCATTCATTTATTACTTTTAACCCTTTAAAGGGTAAAAATGAGGCTGATCCTTTCTGTTGCAACGTGATTCAAATCATTTGACTAAAGAAGAAAAAAATCAAAAATAAATTTCTTAGGGGAAAAATATTTTTCTAGCTCAGACTGCTCTCTAACCTTTGACCTTTGAGTCTGAGACATTAAATAGTTCTTAGATGTTTTAAATCTTCTATGTTTTATTTATTTCTGTTTTATTTTATTTTTGTTTTGCAAATGTTGGTGTAATTGTGAATCTCTTTGATCTTTGATAAACTTTTTTTTGTTTTTGATGCTGTTTTGTACAATAACATGAAAAACATGAAATATTTTACAGAATCCAGAATAAAATGAAAATAAAATGACAAATAAATAAACGACCCAAAGAAAACAATATTTGTCTTGAAAAAGGAGAAAATGTTTGATTTAAGTGGTCAAAGGTCAGCGGTTACATAAAATTAAATGAAAACTTCAGATCAAAGGTGTTCAAAGTAGGGTACGGGGGCCATTTGTGGTCCGTGGACTGACTTTATACGGTCCACTGACCACAGGGCAAAACTACAACTTTTAGATCAAAATCTACTTAGAAAAATGTTAAATGCAACAAAAAGTTATAGTTATTGTTAGTTATAGTTTTTTCCCCCTGATTAATTACAAATTAACAGAAATTATTTCTCAGTTTTCCTCATTTTGTTTTAGGTAACTGCTGTATCTCTCATTTATCTCACTTTTCTCTTCAAAAAAGGTCAAAATAATTATTGTAGTGAGTGAAAATGACATATTTTAGCTGCTTAGAGGCAAATTTAGCCCAACGCTCCAAACAATCAGAACCGAGTCCAACAAGTTTGAATCAGGATTAACCGCCTTAAGGTCTCACAATATTTTAGAACAGATGGTTATAAATGATCTAAAGTCTGTGATGGTTTGATAGTTAAAGTCAAACTGAAACCCAGAGAAAATCAGACTCACGGCTCTGACAGGAAGCTCCGGCGCAGCGTCTCTGTTTGGATGTCAGAGTCTCTGCTGCGCTTTGTACCAATCAGAAAACGCACAAATCAGAGCGGCCGGATGCAGGAGAGGCAGCGTCTGCAAGGTGTGTGTGGAGACGACGTCACCACACACACCTTTTGTTTCTCTGACAGCGAGGATGGAGGAGTGCAAAGCTAAAAGTAAAAGCAGCTAACACCTGCTGAAATCACACACACATACCTTTCTGATGGCGGATAAACACACACCCACACACACACACACACACACACACACACTCGTCTTTACGATCCCTGAAGAAGGAAAGTTTACAGATAATCCGAGTTATCTGTTTTTTCTAATTATAATTTCATGAGCGCTAGCACTAGATATGCTAATGCTAACGCTAACAGATTTTGGGGTGAATCTGCCTCCAATCCTGGGTGAACTTTAAATAACCTCAAGTCTTCCCAGGTTGATCAATAGTTGCTTTGCAAAGGTTTTTGCTAACGTCATTTGCCGTGACGTTTTGCTAACTCAGATTAGCAAACCGCTAAAACAGTTTGATAGAAGCACCTATGCTGATGATAATCAGTAATTATGTTAGTTGGATCAGCGCCACGACCTTCCCTCATAAATCCTGGAGAGACAACAAGAGTGTCCTGTGACTGTTAGCATAGCTAGCAAAGTGGTTTAGCAAACCAAGACGGTTCTCTGGAAACAGTTTGGTTCCTCAACACGAATTATGCAAAAAGCAGCAAAATAAAACTTTTAAAGACCTTCAGAGAGATTTTTATTTTGTTGTTCTTCAATATAAATGATTCCTGTGTGAACAGTTTACGACCCCGAAGCGATCCGCATGCGCAGGAGGAAAATGTAAACATCAGACAGCAGCGTCATGTTTGTGGAAGTAATGATGGATCAATAACAAAATGTTTGACCAACAGGTTTTAATGACACTTTATGCTGCAGAGCATCAAACAGCAAAACATCAGTCACTCGCTGCTCTAAAATGAACCCATATCAAACAATTCGTCCCACATTTTGTCCTACATTATGAATATTCCTTGTTCTCTATCAATTAGAACCCAGGAAGAAATAAATAAACAAATATTTCTGTGACAAACAGCAGAAACTGAAGAGAAAATAAACAGCAAATGCAGCAAAGAAAAACTATCAGAGTCTAAGAAGAAATGATCAAAAGTAACAACAGATTAGAAAACAACCAGGAAGACATGAGAACAAAACACTGCAGCCTGCAGCAGAACCAGTAAAATATTAAACAGCCCCGTTAGTTTAGATCCTAATACTCTTTAAATCACATCAGTGCATAATCTGATGTGATCAGTTCATGATCACATCAGATTATGCACTGATGAGATCAGGTAGATATTTACCTCTAGAGTAAATATCTATAAATATTCTGTAGAAACTGTCAGAGCCGATACAAACAGACCGGTTCAAAGGTTAGCGTGGTTAGCGTGGTTAGCGCGCCGCTGCAGCGCAGCAATCAGATAAAATGCAGCACAAACCTGCGACCAGCCGACATTTCTCTGTTCCCCATCAGATCCCAGCAGGACGCGGATCAGAACGCCGTTTCACCGACTGCCACGCCTTCCACAGTGACCAGGTGTGCTGCTGCACCTGTCCTACTGTGTGTGTGTGTGTGTGCGTGGGTGTGTGTGTGTGTGGGTGTGTGTGTGTGTGTGTGGTCTAAAGTCTAAAGTCCTGCATGTCTTCCTGTCAGTAGCAGTAGCAGCAGCAGCAGCAGCAGCGCTCCATGTCACGCCCCAAACCCAAATACACACCAGGCTGAGCTAATGCCAAAGCCTCAGCACTAACAGATATTTGGCCTATTCAAAGTATGTTTGTTACATTGTTAGAACAAAATGATTCTCAGGTAATGAGGTTTCAGTCTGCTCCGTTCAAAGTGAGAGGTTTTAGGGTCAGTATCACTTTAAATCCAGATAAACTGCTGCTGCTCCAACTCAGGGCTGCAAACTGATGCAAAATCACAACTTTGAAAAGCAGAAGTGGCGCCTCCTGCTCAGAATGCACCACATGGTTTCTGGATTGTGAACAAAGCCGGTCGCAATAAATCAATTAATCTCATAAGTTTTTTTTTTATTTATCTTGGATATTTAAAACGTCTCCCAGTGTTAAATGTTCATGAGAATTATTGATATTTGATGATCTGTTCTTGCATTGAATTACTTGAAAACAATATCAAAAAACAATAATATTGTTTATCACAATAAATACTTTGTGTAAATCATTTCTACTGTGATTCTTGTCTCCTGACCTCCTGCTGTTTGTTTGATTAAAACTCACTAATTGTTGGTTAATAAATGTGTTGTTAAATTTATAAACTCATTTTAAATCACAAACTGTTTGTTGCCAAACCTGAAGAGTTTCATTAACTTTCTGTTTCTTCTCAGGACAAACTCAGACTTGAGCTGAGCTATGAAATATTAAAATACTGAAATAAATACCAATATTTATATAACTTTATTAATAACTGGGAACAGAACCTTATCAAGATCAATAGACATCCTCCATTTTGATTTATTAAAAGTCCTTTTTGTTTGTTTAAAGGTCTGCTGGACGTTTTCTAATATTATCCAGCCTGACCTCTGACCTCTTCCTGACCTTCTGGATTCAAATCCAGGAGATAAAATTTTTCTATAAAGTCGCAGCAGAACCAGAAAAGCAGATCCTGAAACTTTCTGAGGGGAAATTCCCACAGAATCCAGTTAAATCCCATTAATCATTAATGCTCCATGTCAGGAACAAACGCTCAGATTCATAGGAATGCAGAATCGGATTCATTTTAAATTAATTACGACAAGAAGAGTAAACAAATAAAAACCTGCGGACGGTGAGCTTCAGCGTCTTGAACGATCCTTTGATCAGAGCGATGGCTTCCTGTCTGTAGCCACTCAGCTCCACGTCGTTGATGATGATGATCTCATCTCCGACCAGCAGAGGGCGCTCCACACTGTCTGCCTTACCGCCTTCTTCCACCTGGAAGAAGAAACAAAGATTCACCAAACTAAAATATAGTTTATTGTCCCACAGAGGAGACAATTTGCTGCAACAGCAGAAAAGTGTCGATGTTGGTAAAAGTATACAAATAGCGAACCGGATTAAAGCGGACCGGAGTCGGTTAAAGCGGACCGGATTAAAGCGGACCGGAGTCGGGTTAAAGCGGACCGGAGTCGGGTTAAAGCGGACCGGAGTTGGATTAAAGCGGACCGGATTAAAGCGGACAGGAGTCGGGTTAAAGCGGACCGGAGTCGGGTTAAAGCGGACCGGAGTTGGATTAAAGCGGACCGGATTAAAGTGGACCGGAGTCGGGTTAAAGCGGACCGGAGTTAGATTAAAGCGGACCAGATTAAAGCGGACCGGAGTCGGGTTAAAGCGGACCAGAGTTGGATTAAAGCGGACCAGAGTTGGGTTAAAGCGGACCGGAGTCGGGTTGAAGCAGACCGGAGTCGGGTTAAAGTGGACCGGAGTCGGGTTGAAGCAGACCGGAGTCGGGTTAAAGTGGACCGGAGTCGGGTTGAAGCAGACCAGAGTCGGGTTAAAGCGGACCGGAGTCGGGTTGAAGCAGACCGGAGTCGGGTTAAAGTGGACCGGAGTCGGGTTGAAGCGGACCGGAGTTGGATTAAAGCGGACTGAACTCTTTTCTTCCTGGTCCAGTGAGCTGCTGCTCGGTACTTTTTCTACTTCTCAGTTGTTTTAGAATCTGTTTTTGCTTCAAAGCGGATCCATAAAAGCCCGGTTCTCCTTCCAGGATCTTTGGATCGTTCAGAGTTTTGGCAGCGACTCGTTGACTTAATGTTCCTGTTTTATGGAGAAATCCAAACTCAGACTCTCTGAGGACTGTCCATCCTGCAGTTGCAGCCGGACCAACAGGTATCAATAAGCCCCGCCCCTCTGCTGCAGCGCCGCCAGGCGTGGGCGTGTTCTGGGTGTGTTGCAGCCCAAACCCATCAGAACCAGAACCGACACTGAGTTTTTTACTCACTCATGTTTAATGGCGATAGATATAAAAATGCAAGGAGCTCAGAGTGGAAGGAAAACGGACAGAAACCCGACCTGAGTTCTGCAGAACCGTCCATACGGTCTCTGACTGTTAGGAGATAAATAAACCCAAATAAGGACGGCAGAAACACCGAGAGACTGGGTGTGTGTGTGTGTGTGTGTCACTTCGGTACTCCAGCTGACATTCATTACCCAGCAGATGGAGAAATCCAAGCAGAGCTACTCAGGCTGTTATAGCAGCACTGAGACAAAAATCAATAAAAACCTAAAAACCTCCAATAATCAATAAAATCCTGCAGAGAAACTGGATCAATTTCACACTGATTGATGAGAGAGAAATTAATCAAAATAAATGATCATTCACTCAGAATGGATGGAGGAAATTTAAATATCAGATTTAAAAAGAAAGAAGTCGTTAAAAAAATCCAGAAAAATTGTATTAAAAGTCAAAACATATTTGTTGTTTTTTTAATTAATAAAAATATTAAAATAAATCCATAAAGTTTACCAAAAACATCAAATATTAAAGTTTAGAAATATGTAAAAATATTAAAATTTAGCAAGTCAGTGACAGTAAAGGTGCAAAAGCTATAAAAAAAATTCACTGAAATATAAAATAAAATAAAAACAAAACTATAAACCGGTAATAAATAATATGATAATAGCTCCACATGTGAAGAATCAGAGCGATGCGATCCGATCCGGTCCGATCCGATTCCGAACCGTTGGACTGACGCCGTCGCTGCGTTCAAATGCATCAGGAAAACAGATGATCAGATTTCTGTCCCACTTTCTCCGTCAGCAGCTGCTGATTTGCATTTTAATAAAACGAGGTCAGAAGCGACTAATGAGCCTCGTTAACCGTTAGATTTTAAACTATGACTTAATTATTTTAAACAAACAGGAAGAAAAATGGTGAAACAGATTTAAGGCTCAGTTTTTAAGGCTCAACCAATCAGACGCTGAAAACTTTCTGGAAAATATATCCAGAATCAAAAACTGTCATTAAACAAGGACAAACTCTTTAGTGGGTTTTATTTCTCTTAAGGCTGTGAGAGGTTTCTCCTATCACAGTTTTTCCTTCCACTAGACTTTCCATTATTATACTTAGATACATCAATCTTTATCATTTACTGATCCTGTTTGTAGCCAGGAAATGACATCTTCCTAATGTTTGTTTAAGTCACAAACTGGCACTAACACAAAACTTTTGCATTATAAATCTAGTTTTTGGTTAGCTTAGCTTAGCCAAATATATATGAACTGATAAAATGAATCAAAATTTATAAACCTAAAAATGATGATTGGATCTGGTTGCTCGTTAATGATGTCATCCTCAAAAAGAGTCGCAGTTTTACGGGTTAATGCTAAGCTACTATGACATAAACTAAAATTAGAAAACATAAGTTTGAGCTATGCTAAGCTAAGTTTAGGTTAGCTAGGCTAATCGTAAGCTACACAAAGTTAAGCTAATATAAACTTAAAGTGATCCAACTAAAAGCTAAACTAAATCATGCTAAGCTAAGCAAAACTTATCCACTTTTGATTGTTCACTTTCTTTGGTCTATGTTTTTCCTTCCACTAAACCTTTCACTATACAACTGGGTACGGTAGTGTTTAGCATTTGCTTTCCTTCCTTATGGAGCGAATACATCAGCATCTTCCTAATGACTGGGTAAGGTATTAGCTGGGTTAGCTTAGCCATGAAGTGACAAACAACTTATTAAAAAGACGGAAAAGAGAAAAATGTTAAATCATGTAAATGATGTAGTAACTGATTTATGGTGTCTGTTCTACATGTTTGTATGATAGATGTATATTTGTGTATTTATAGATACATCTGTTTTTGTTATTTTCATGGTTATATTTCTCGTTTAGCTTGTTTTGTCTTTTTATAATTATTTTATCGTATTTACATTGAATTGAATTAACTTTGTAAATATGCTCTGATGCCCCCTGCTGGCCCTGTTAGGAACAGCTCGGGTCGCTTGTGACTCGATCCGGCTGATGGGAAAGTTTTTCATCTGTCGGGTTTAACGAGTGAAACGAGCCTGAACTCTGATTTTCCTGACCTTGGAGATGATGAGCGGCTGTCCGTGCTCCAGGCCGCCCTGCACGGTGAAGCCCCACGGCGCTCCTCCCTGTAGCCGGGCCTCCACCAGCACCCATCCGCCTCCTTCTCCTCCGCCCGCCGGCTGGAGCCCCGCCCGGCCGCGGCGCTCCATGCCCGGCCCGGGGGACGGCGCTCAGCCCGGCGGCGCTGTTGGAGCCCGGAATGAGCTTCTACACTCCGGGTCGCTCACAGGTGCATCGCCGCTCATTTAGAAATGCCGGTTTGCGGGGAAAACGAGGCGGCGGGAGTTTTGCGCCTTTCCTGCAAAGTGCATTCCTGTAGCGCAGAAAGCGGCTGATCCAGTCCGGGGAAAAAGCCGCCCGGATTCAACCTGGAAAGATTCCCGAAAGTTTGTGGAGAATCAAAGTAAAACTCAGATCTGCTGGAAATGAATCCAAAGCCTCTTCTGTCCTCCCTCTCCCTCTCTCCCTCTCTCTCCCTCTCTCTCTCTCAAAATCAGTTTAGCATCACAATAGGATTTACTGCGACTCACCGAGCAAAGAGAAAAGACACAGAAAGAGGAGGAGTGAAGTGGAGAGAGGGAGAGGTATGAGAAGGAGAGAAAGAAAAGGACAAACAAGGTCCAGAAAAAAACAAAGTGAAGAAAACTGTAACAAAAATGCAGATAAACTGAGAATAAAAGGAGGATGTTGTTTGTTGATCCTCTGTTTGCGTTCACACTGGAACCAGATTACTGTTAAAAACCAGATTAAACTTCCTTCATCATTAATTATCTAACCAGAACTAAAATCTGCTGATTAGAAACATCAAAACGAACCAATGGAGGAGGAGCTTTCAGTTAAGCCCCGCCCACCATTTGTTTCTGTAAAATGGGTTTTAATTTTTAAAAACATGCCCCTCCTCAGAGGCTACGGAGCTAAATTAGGGTCGTAAAGTTTGATAAAAATAATCTAACTGGAAAAATACTTTGAAACTGTAAAAAAAAGATTTCAACAGAAAAAGTTTTGAAACTTCTGACTATGAGAAGTCATTTGGAACAATTTTTCAGTTTCAAATCTTTTTTGATCAGGCGTTCACTGGAGGGACTATTGATCCCTTCTGGACCTGCAGTTCCCACTGTGGCCTGATGAACATGAGGACTGAAGGTCCAATAAATAATGGAGGTATGACATCCAGTACTGACTCTGTTATTATCCAGTCTGGAAGCAAGAGGTTAGCTTCCCAAGCTAACCAGCAGCCACAACCTCTTCAGCTGGTTCCAGGTTTGCTTACCAAGTAAAACTCATCCAAAACTACGAGTAAACCAAGAAATACAGAGAAGCGATGAGCGCTGGAGGCTCGCTCTCTACCTGAACCTGTGAACTTTGTTACTGACAGCCATCTTGGCAGGCAGTTGATATGACAACAATAAACAAGCCACAAGATTAGAACTAGCTCTCCCCTTGTTCCTATCTAACTACTGTACAATAACCGAAAAGAGAGATGTAACGTCTATCATGAATGTATATTTGCAAAAACTATAAATTATCTAGTGAAATACTGTTACTTCCGGTGCCTACCGGAAGTGAGAACAAGATCGTTTCCATAGTAACCCTCCCAGGATGTGGTGGATAAACAATCAGTACATTACAACTATTACTTAATCACATTTTTTGTGATTAAGTACTCACCACTGTAATATTAATGTAAGTATCAGCAATATTTATTGCAAACTAGCAAATTAGCTTAGCTAATGTAGCTGTTAGCTAAGATGGACATGTAGCCTATGTGTTTGTTACTCCATGTTAGTCTGCCAGTTACCAGAACCTTGTGTATTAACCAATTTGAGATTTTCTAGAAGCTAAAAGATGGAGTCCAGGATGCTGAGACCAGCTAAGCTAACCCTGAGAGGATCTGAGCTAAAATAATGCTTCAAACTGATGTTAATAAACCAAATGGATCCAGAATACGGAGAGCGTCTCTTAGGCAACAGGAGCTGAATAAAGGAAGCTAAAAGCCAGTGACGTTCTGCTGGTGAAACCCGTGAAGCAGGTCGGCGGCTCCGGAAAGTTCACATTCTTCAGATAGTTTCAAACTGTAGAGAAATAAACCAGCAGAGGAGGCGGGTTTATCCGACACTGCCACCTAGTGGACAGAAGATAAAACATCCGTCTCAAAATGATATTTATGAATGATGGATTTCTGCAGATTCATTAATCATTCCTGTTTATTTTTTAACGTCTGAACTTCAAGAGCTTTAATAAGAAGAAACTCAAAATATTAACAATGAGAAAGCAGTTAATTTGTGCATTCCTAAATGAAAATAAAGGCACAAAAAATTAAATATAACAGGAAAACTAAACCAAAATAAAATATTTGACACATTTAAAGGCACTGTGGTATCAACTAAAACACTTTGAACAGAATTAGGAAGTATTACAGTGCAAATAACAACAAAAAGTCTCTAAATAGAGCATTAAATATTGTTAAATATGAACATATAAGAAATAATAAGAAATAATGAAATAAATTATGAGAAGTCAAATAATGACTTTATCCAGTTTTCCATTTTTTTTCTTGTAATTTTAGGAATTTATTGTTACAATTTTATTACTATTTTCATGTTTTAAAATATATTCTTAGGACCTTATCTTTGTATTTTTTTACTTTATTTATATTTCTTTATTTTCACATTATTTCAACTTTATTTTTAAAATTTTAGAACTTTTTTGTAATTTTTTGGCTTCATTTTTGATTTATCTTGACTATTTTCATGTTATTTAGATATTATTCTCATAATTTGATGACTTTTTAAAAATCTTTTTGACTTTATTGTTATTATTTTGATATTATTCTCATATATTATTTTTATGTTCTCTTAGTGACCCCAGTGCTTTGCTGTAAACTCTAGAGTATTTTTTGAAGTGTTTTTCATCCGTCCTCCTCCAGGCTGTGGATCGTCTGGATGATCTTCTTCTTCATCTTCTTCACTTTGTGCGGCGGCACCTCGTTCAGACATTCCTCCACGTACTTCAGGAAGCCGGCGTGCGGCGCCTCGCCGTGGCGCCCGGTCCTCGGCGGCACTGCCGGCCGACCCGCTCGCTTCCTGCTGCGGGTCGAAGACGAGGAGGAGGAGGAAGAGCAGGAGAGCCAGGAGTCCGGGGGGGTCGGTGACGGTGGGACGGACGGATTCTGGGCGAAGGCCTCGTCGCTGTCGGAGTCGCAGAGGAACAGCAGGTCCAGGTAGTGCCTCCACTTGGGCAGGTAGAAATCCTCGGAGCCGCAGGTTCTGTTGGCGTTCACCGCCTTGTGCTCCCGCTGGAAGATGGTCCGCAGGTTCCTGAACTTGGTCTTGATGTCTTCCACTGGAACAGGGAGGAGAGCAGAAGCTGGTGGATTCTGGTTCTGGTTCTAGTACTGGCTCTGTTTCTGGACCGGTTACCTGTGAACGGGACGGGCTCTCCGGCGGACAGCAGGCCGCTCAGCGTCTCCAGCAGGCTCTGCCGCAGCAGCCGGTTCCGGAAGCCGTCGACCCGGTGGTTCCACAGGCAGCTGTGCTCTGAAACACAGACAAGCTGGACTAAAGCCGCTTGTTGTGTTTTTACAGTGTAAGGGAGCCGGTTTGGACTCACCGGCGTAAAACGAGATGAGCTGCTGAACTTTGGCTTCGCTCCAGAGGCAGCGCGACTCGCCGCTCGCCCTGTCGTCAGCCGGAACCAGAACCCGAGCGGGCTTCCTGTCCGGCGGCGATCCGGACGCCGCTCTGGGATCCATTAGCTCGGTCTGGTCTGGAGCTGCGGGGAACAACACCTGGAAGGCGGAGCAGGTGATGGCGTTGCTCTCCGTCTTTATGCTGCAGGCGTCGGAGGAGGAGGCGGAGCAGGAAGTCCGGCTTCCTTCTTGTGGGCCGTCAGGAAACCCGTCTTCCTCAAGCGACTCGCAGAGGAAGAGCATCTGGTGGAAATGTTTCCACTTGGACACGTAGGGTTGATCCGAGGTTCTGCTCGCCTGGACCGCCTTGAATTCCCGGTTAAAAACCGTCCGAAGGTTCTTGAACTTGGATTTTATGTCTTCCACTGCAAAAAATTACAGATTTTTATGTTAAGAAGCCAAAAAAGGAAGTTTGTGATTCTGTCTGCAGATTTAAGGTGGACCTGATCAACAGCTCTATAGATTCATCATGATGTTTTTTGTTTTTAGCATTTTGGCTACTTTTTCATTTCCCAAACAGCTGCAAGCTAAAAACTGGAGCTGGATGCATCTTTGACACGATCTGAAAAAATCTTTAAAAAAAACTTCATTTTCAGTTCAAAACAGAAACTAGCAGAATCCTCTTTGTTTAGTAGATTCCTTTATGCTAACAGTATCTTAGCTTATAATACTGTACCGTAAAGAAGCCTATGTTAGTTTAGCTTAATATAACATAGCATATAAACCCTAAATTTAATTAATTAATCTTAGCCTTCATCAACCTAATTAGCTTAGCTTCATCTAGCTAACATCACCTTAGGCTAGCCTCTTGTAAATTTATCTTAATCTAATGTTAGCATAGTGAACCTTAGCTTAGGTTGACTTATCTAGTCCCCTCTCACTTCCTCTTAGCTGATCTTTGTTTAGCTTAGCTTAAACTACCAAGGATTTATTTGATTTTGCTCATTATAGTTCAGTTTAACTTACTTTAAATTTAGCTTAGTTTAATTTTACCTATCTAGTTTAATCTTAGCTTAGTTAATTAAAATTGGCCTAGCTTAATTTAGCATTGTTGAATTTTGCCTGCCTTCTTTAACCTTAGCTTAGCCTTTCAAACTTAATTTAATTTTGCCTACTGAACTTACCATTAGCTTAGCTAACCTTACCTTAGTCTGTCTCAAATCTTGCTCAGCTTATTTTTGTTTAGCATAAGAAACCTTAGCTTAACTAACCTAAAATTAATCTTAGATTAGATCTTAGCCAAGTTTAATGCAGCCTACCTTAACGTACATTAGCCTACTATAAGTTTAGCAAAGCTTAGCTTTTTTAACATGCTGTAAATTATAAAGGTTTGAAGCGGAGATTAAAAAAAAGCAGCCAAAGTCCAGAGTAAAATTCTTCCTTTTTAAAAGCTGTAAAGGTCCTTTAGCTTGTGATGAATTTGTGCAGAACACAGGAGGATCAGGATTTGAGTTGTTTTTTTTTACCAGAAAACAGAACCAGCTGGTCCGAGAGCCGGATCCTGAGGGACTCCAGGAGTTTCCTTCTGAGTTGCCGGTTGTTGTGATTCTCAGACTTCCTGTTCCACAGACAGCCGTGCTCTGCACACATCAACGCAGAAACAAACGTCTGTCAGGAGCAAACCGACGCCTCGTCTCTCCCTGAACCCGGTTTTATTTATACACCTGCGTAGAACGCGATGAGCTCCCGCTCCCTCTCCTCCGTCCAGAAGCTCCTCCCAGCGGTGCCGCCTGAGGAAGAGGAGTGGAGGAAGGCAATGTCGAGTCTGGGGGAGGTGGGAGGGAGCCAGTTCTCCTCTGCAGGCGGGGAGGGCGGCGTCTCGTCGGCGCCCTCCTCTGCCTCGCAGCAGCCCTGCAGGAAGCTCAGCTGCTGGTAGTGCTTCCACTGCGGCACCAGGCCGGCCTCGCCGCTCAGACACACCAGCTTGTACTGGCGCTGGAACGTCGTACGCAGGTTCTTAAACTTGTTCTTGATGTCTTCCACTGGGAGACAAAGAACAAAGAAAAGATGAGATGGAACCAGAATGCTGAGGTCAAAGGTCAGACGTTTCCAGAAATATTCATTTAGGGACAGTTTAGAAATAAATATAAAAAACAGGCTGGATGGTTGGATATCCAACAATCTCATCATTCTAGCTGATTGTCATTTCGAAATCCAAGCACCAAACCTTCCTGTTGGTTTCAGATCTAGCAATCCGGCACATCTTCTCACATTTAAAAGCTTTGGTCAAACATTTAAACACTGCACTGGTTCTGGTCAGAGCTGTTAGCGGTGCAGCGTTAGCCACATCGGTACCTGTGAATGGAACGGGAGGGGGCTGGGAGGAGAGCAGGATCCGGAGGCGCTCCAAGGTTTTCCATCGCAGATCCCGGTTCTTGTAGTTCTCTGACTTGTAGTTCCACAAACAGCTGTTCTCTAGAGAACAAGAAGATGCTTAGTTACAGTCAAAGCAATTAGCTTCATCATGTTTGGATTCTTTCACACACATATACACCGGTGTTTGGGGCAAACAGCTTCTTTTATAGAGGTTATCTTTTCCACACAAAGCCGGGTCAAATATCAACACCACATCGTTTAAAAAACTATTGTACAGACAGGATCAATTTCAGAAAAGTTTTTATCCTCATAAATCCACTCATTAGCATAAACATGCCAAACCCATAGGGGGCAGTGTAGCGCTAAGCTAAAACCTGTCAGCCAATCAGATTGCTTCAAAACAAACACCACTTCCTGCTGGGAATCAAACATGGCAGCATTTGTGGGTTAAGCTACTTTTAAATAGCAGATTATTAGAATATAAATTTATTAAAACAAGACGATGTCGATTGGGTATAATAGCAAATTATGTAGATATATTGGTTAATTAATTATTGTAGATTATAAAGCGAGGGACTCTAAATCTCTGTTTTATAGACAACTGCAGAGTTTTCACAAATCTCCTAAAACATCACTTTACTGATGTTAAACAGTTTTAATGTGGATGAAATACATAAAATGTATTAGATTTTTCACATTTCCAGCTTTGTGTGGACTAGGCCTTCACAATAATTTAATACATTCATTTTACTCAAAACAAATTGAAAAATGTTCAGAAAGTCGTCAAACTGGAATAAACTCCTGAGTTAATGGAAGATAACACTGACAATGAGAGATTAATTATTATATTCAATAAGCAGCTTTTCCTGTTAATTCCTGAGGAAATTAGTTTCTTCTGTCTCTTTATTAGAGATTAATTATCACAGTAATTTAACGTTAGTAAAAATATTTAAGTTTAATGTCATTATTGCATTAACTAAATATGTTTATTATCATCTAGTTTCCATTCATTTAAACAGGAAAAGTTTAAATGAATAAAGTTAATTTTAAATATTGCACTGATTTTTCAATTTACAATAACTATGGGCATTTGACTGTGTTTTTAGTTGGCTTCTTTCAGCCAGCTGATCAACAGTGCACAGCCATAGGTTGGGGAAGAGCTGTGTTAATGGAAATTTACCATATTGAAACTTTGATACTGGAAACCAGCTTGAAAACAAATTTAAAAACATTAATCTGGAAAATAAATGAGTTTTAAAAAGGTACAAAGTCCCAAGTGATGCTTTAAAAGACATTAATTGATCCTAGAGAGAATTATTGCTGATATGTTTCCAATCTGGCTTTGTGTAAAATAACTATCATTTTAGTTTAGTTAAGCTTTATATCAACCAGCCTTTCCTGTTTGACAGGTAAGAGAATATTTCAGCAATAAACACCACAAACGATCATTTTAATAATTGCATAATCTTCCAGTGATTAACGTCTTTGATAATTAATCTGGTTTCAAATCTTTTGTGTTTAAACACAGAAATCCAAATGAAAACACCAGGAGGAAAATCCGCTGCAGTTTGGACAAATAACCTTCATCCGGTCGATTGTTGCTTCAAGTCGTTGCTTTAGTCGAGCAACGGTTGCCTTCCCCTCCTCCCCCACTCTAACGTCCCAAACACGGTGCCGAGCAAAACGAACCGGAACCGAGTCCGACTGGAGAGGAGAACCGGACCGAACATGTCGGACTTACTGGAGAAAAACGCAATGAGCGTCCTCTCTTTCTCCTCCGTCCAGCTCCTCTCCGGAGCCGCCGCCATGTTTGTTGTTGCCCGTTCAGGCCGTCATCTAGTTGGCCGCGAGGCCACATGACCTCAAAGCCGAAGCGCTGATTGGCCGAGCAGTTGGCGTTCCTGAATTATGCCTGAAGTTGCCCGCTAGAGGCCGCTGGTGTTCGGTGTTCATGTTTGAGAGTGAATTAATGGCGATGGAGGGATGGATGATGGATGGATGGATGGATGGATGACAAACGTGGATGGATTAATGGAAGAATTAGAAAATGGATTGTAAGAAAAAACAGATTGGAATAAATGACGGTTGGTTGGAATTAAGGTTCAAATCAATATTTAATGGATAGAAGAATAATTTGATGGATGGACAAACAGAAAAAATGGATGGTTTTAAACTGACATTAATAGAACAGTGAACAAATGGACAATAAGCAAGACTGCATTGATTGGGAAAAGATTGGGATAGAAAGATGTTGGGATGGATGGATGTTCAAACATCCATCGTTTATACTAGTTTATCTTGTTTGTATCTGCAGTAGTACCAAATATGTATCCATACTTACCAAAATCTGGAAGAAAAAGCAACTAATCATATTTTCCAGTGAACAGAAATGAGACATGAAGCGGATGTGAAACATGTTTGTACCGTTTTAATATCAATACAGCTCCAGACGAGACGACATCCCAGTTCAGCTCACATCAACAGACATCCAGTCAATCCATGTACAATATTTACAGAACCGGCCCGGTTTCACAGCGGATCGCACCGGGCCGTGGCTGGGATCAGTATTTACAGGAGCGCTGAGGAGAGGTGGGAACACTTCCAAAGGAAAACCGTTTCACCAAATCGTTTGATTAGCAAAAGAGCTAAAAAAATAAACGTGTTTAAGTGGTTTCAATCCAGCTCTGCTGAATTCCAGTTTAAAAAACCAACCAGCCCCGATGCTGGTCTGAGTGTTAGTATACTGAGATCGCTTCTGATTGGATACAAAAACATCACGGAAATATTTAGCTGCCCATCCGAGGCCGGACTCGCCCACAAAGCAGAAAACATGGAGATGTTTCCGAACCGATCCGTGAGAAAAACGGATCCCGCCTTCCCAGGTTTGTAAGAACGGCACTTCAGTTCTGTTCTGGTTCTGGAGAAGTTTCTCCTCCCGTCTGAAAAGGCTTCTGCGGTTCTGACTGGATTTGGGAATTAAAAAGCCAGAAGAAGCATTCCAAGAGCAGAAACAGCTAGCCTTTGATTTACAGGACACATATCATGAATCAGGCTAGAAAACATAAAAAAGAATGATATAATCAGCATCGGGGATTGTTTCCCATCTCATAATCTGGACAGAAAGTTCAGATGCTAACCGCAGCTGTTTGTGAGCATAAAGTTGATCAGCTAAGAAAGTTTTGGATTTCTGTTGCCACTGTCAAAATTAACCATGTTTAGTCATAACTAGTTTTTCTTCTCCATGTCTGAGCCAAATGAAGGAGAGAAAGTCAATGTTTAGCATTAGCTTCTTTTTCAGAGTCAGACAGGCTTTTAGGGTGGGTGAAGTGACAGAACGATAAGCTACATAACTATTGTTGTTTGACCCAAAGTAGAAGAAAGAAATTACAGGTTATATGGAGAAAAGTGAGAGATGAATAATCACTGCATGGCTTTCTGATGGATCCGGAGCAGAAACTACATCTACCTTTACACTATATCAGTTTCTGTTTTAATTACCGTATTTTCTGGACTTCAAGTCACAGTTTTCATAGTTTGTCTCGTTCTGTGACTTACAGTAATATATGACTATATATATGAAAACGTATTTACGCGATTTTAACTGCATTTCTTATTTAATGGAAACACAGCAACTGCAAAATTGCGTTTTTTTTATGTTAGAATATCAAAATTTGTAATTAAATTTTTGCATGTGGTGTTGGTTTACTAGGTCTCCTCAATGCAGAAATCCTTTACATGTTCAGTTTATGATCTCGGACTATAATTTCAGCTGAATGCTGATGCTATGTTCTGAGTTGAACGTCAGCTCTCTTTGGCAACAACATTTTCTATTTCAGATGTAAAAAACTACTGCGAGTATCACGAGCGAAATACCTGGAAAAAAAGGAAAATATGATGGCATGTGTCCTCTAAACTCGATCGGAGACGGAAAACTAGCTGACCCCACGTCACACTTACAGTATTTACAAACCAGAGTTTCATTCAAAAGTGCATTTACATTTAAAGTCATGACATGGCTAACTGTTCAGTGTGGCAGTTAAATACTGTTAAAACTCTGCTTCAAATCTTCTCTAAAGCTCTTGGAATCTCTGTCGGATGCTTCAAGTATAAAGTTTGTTTTCAGGAGTTTTCACTGCTGCCAGGGAAAAAGCCTCGAGTGAAACTGAGTTGGTTTGGAGCGAATTAAACCGACCCTGAGGCGTCAGGGAGCCGGGCGGAGGGTTTCCTCTGCCAGCAGCCAGCAGCACTGAGAGAAACATAAAAACTGGAGGTAGAGGGACACACAGGGAAAAATAAAACCCAAAATGTTTGTTTTACTCGGAATGTAAGGATTCATTCCTGTTTCCTCCTAGTTATCGTCAGTAATCAGTAGTTTGCTTTGGTTTAATCTCAGAGTGAGATTAAAAACGGTTCATTTGTCTTGTTTTAGCTGGTTTTAATAAAATCTCCACCCACAGAAACACACTGACTGATCTAAAAAACAAACATATAAATAAACCTGGATGTTTTGGCTGCCATTAAAGTTTACTTCTGAATTAAAATACGTCCAAAATGACCTAAAGAGTAAAAAAAAGCCTTAAAGATGATGTGAAATCCTCCATTAAAACATTAAGGATCTGCCTCCTCTCACCCGTCTGATTTATTCCCCTTCTTCCCTGCAGACCTCCATGCTTGCGTCCGATTGGCTCATTAAAGATGGATCCTGATTGGTCAGGACGGCGCGCCTCTGAAGCTAAAAGTTCATCCCGCCGATCGGCAAAGAGGCAAAAACTTCCGACGAGAAAAGTACACTCAGTCCGGCCGCGTTGCTAACGGAAACACAGTAAAACAAGGTGGCAGAGGCTCCGCCCCCATGGTTCCTCAGACTATACTATCGTTCAGCAGCGGCTCAGAGTCCTCGGCGTTGGCGGAGGGCGGGGCCTCTTCGTCGCTGCCCGGCAGCGGCGTGTTGATGTGGACGCCGGCCAGCGAGGACAGCGCCTCCTTGCTGTCTGGGAGGGGCTTGTCGCTGAGGGAGAGCTCCGAGGAGGAGGTCGAGGAGGAAGAGGATGACGAAGAGGAGCAGCAGGTTTTCTCGGGGATGAAGAGTGCGACGAGGAAGGCGACGACCACGGTGCAGGCGCCCAGCAGGAAGGGCGGCCCCGGGATGAGCGCTTGCTGCAACACAGGAGATACGCTGCAGGTCAGCAACCAAGCAGGGGCTCAACCTGAGGAACACGGGCCGTTTCTGGACCAGGACACTTTTACTGTGGCCCTCAACTCCAGTTCGGAAAGATATAAAACTGATTATTAAACTGTTGTTTTTTTATTTATGCTTTTTAAAAAAATATTCTGTTTATCAGATATGACAGAACTCATACAGCACTGATGAATAAAATCAGGAGGCATTTACATAAATTACAGCAAGTACTTGAAAAAAGTAAAGTGACTTTATATGTAGTTTACATATAAAAATATAAAGTACTCATATTAAAGCCGATTTTCCAAATCAGCTTTTATCTAATTTATTAAACTTGGCTAAACATAGAAAGTGTTTTCAGAGAAATCCTTTTCTCATAACTGAGAATAAATTTGTTCACTTGAGCCCAAAAGAATCTGATTTAATACAACAAATGTGCAAAATCCTCTTTAGTTTTTATTTCTTGGCCCATGAGTCAAAACGTTTGGACACCCTGACGTTTCACTAGAATCTCTTTCTGTTCATGACCTGGAGAATAAAACTGATCATTTCAGTTATTGTTATGTTTTATTGTATTTATAAATGAAACATTCAGAACCGAGCAGCAGATAGAAAACCAGCCGCTGCCGTTCCAGAATCGCCCTCTGTTTTAGTCCCAGTGGTTTAGTTCTTTAGGGTTGTGAATGGTTCTGTACCTCTGTGGGTCCGTGCAGTGGCAGCGGGTCGATGCTGTACTCCTCCTGGATCGGGTCCAGAGTGTTGAGCTCCACGTTGAACAGGAAGAAGATGAAGCCGTAGAGGGCGGGGCCCAGGCCGTTACAGAGGCCCCGGATCCCTGTGATCATGCCCTGGACGACTCCTGCAGGCGGACAGACAGTCAGAACGGGTTCCGGTTCTGGTCAGAGGCCGGGCCACCGGTCGGACTCACCTTGTTTATCCGGGTCAGCCGACTGCGACACCAGAGCAGAAACAGCAGGGAAGGTGATGGAGGACATGGCCGCCACGGCTCCAGCCGCCCACATCATCCTGTCACACACACAGCAGTCAGAGGAACAGCGCCCCCCGCTGGCAGACAGAGGAGGAACAGTGCCCCCCGCTGGCAGAACACTTAGTCCAGTTAAAGACCCGCGATGCAAAGGAGAGAGGTGGTAATGCAAACTGAACTAGTCACGCTAACAGTCTGTATGAAATGCAGCTGGTAGGATATTTACCGCTCATAACTTTTCAACAGAACCCCAGTTTGAAAAAATACTGAAACTTTTAGAAAATATCCACAGCTCTGAGTTCAGTTTGTTTATCCTGGACTGACTGATGATGAAGCAGAACTCTGTCTGGTTCTGGTTGCTGAACTCTGTCTGGTTCTGGTTGCTGAACTCGGCGGCAGGTCTTACCATGGTTCTGACCCGAAGCCGTACCAGGCCAGCTGGAGGATCTGGAAGCCCAGGCCCAGCAGAACCGTGTTCTTGTTGCCCAGGTATCTCATCAGCAGCGTGAGGAAGAGCGTCTGAGGAGAGACACAGAGCGGTTCTGGTTCTGGTTCTGGTTTAAGGACCTGCAGCGTGAGGGACCGGGTCGGTACCTGTGCCACGATGGACAGAATGCCGACGACCCCAATGAAAACAGCGATGGTGGTGGAGGAGAAGTTGATGACCTGGAAGGAAACATTCAGCTCAACGTCAAAATTTATTTTAGTTAAAATATTCAAATGTTTCCAAACTTTCTGGAATCCAACCAGACGGGAAAGTTTTTATAGGGTTGCACCAATAAACTGGCAGATCAGTGATCAATACATGAGAAACTGATCTGCTCTTCCTCTGGGTTGGAAGGTTTTGAAATGAAACTTTGTTTGTTCTGATTAAATGTTCTTTTACCATCCTGCTGGATCTGAGGAACCAGTTCTGAAACGATTCCTCCTCTCTCATTTCCTCCCAGTCATTAGTAATTTCATGCCAACTTTTCAGCAGTCGGCCATGTTGGTGGACAGGAAGCTGGAGGACTCACCTGTCTCAGGTAGAGGAAGAAGCTGGAGTACTGTCCGGCCTCCGGCAGGTAAGACAGGAAGACGGTGATGCAGATCAGCAGGACGGTGGAGTCCTGACCCACCTTCCTCAGAGACTGGACCAGAGACACACAGAGGGACAGTTTGTCACATGGCCTCTTTAACTGCTACAAGGTTACACTTCCTGGTTACTGACAGCAAACGGGTCGGCCTGCTCCCAGGAGAACGGGGTGCCCCACGTGTTGAGCCTCATCTTGTCCGGCAGCGACTCGGGGACGGCCAGCAGGATGAAGCAGATGTCGGCCAGAGAAATGAGCGTGGCGAGCAGAACCACCAGGTTGTCTCCGTACCAGGCCGACAGGTAGGCGCCGATGGCCGGGCTGGTCACCAGGCTGGCTGCGAACGTGGCCGACACCTGGACAGGAAACGCAGCGGCACGTTACAGGATGTTATATCACTCAGAGTTTGGACCGGGCCGACCCGACGGGCGGCTCTTACCAGGCCGTAGGCGGTACTCCTCTCTCTCTCATCCGTCACGTCAGCTACGTAGGCGAAGATGACGGAGAAGGTGACGGAGAACGCTCCAGACATGGAGATCATGGCGAAGTACCACCTGGACACACAGCAGGTCAGAAAGCAGCGTCAGCGTCTGCAGTACGGTCAGACTGACCGAGATGTTTATGACTCATCAGCTGGTAAAACTCAGTCTGCACATTTTAATAAAGGCTTCTAATTCAAAAATGACTGTAATGTTACAAATAAACAACATTTCTTCATGAAAACCTGGTAAAATTTAATTATAAATATTTTACCAAAGTAACCAGAATCTCTGGCAGTACCCTGTAAGTTCAGGTAACCGCAGAATTTTTGCAAACTTCAGTAACTTCTGAAAACGTTTTCTGAAAGATGTTTGAAAGTTTTGGAAACTTTAAGTTCAGCAAAACTAACAGAGTGACCTGAAAATGTAGTGAAACCAGCCGGTAAGTCCAGCAAAGCTTCTGGAAACGTAACCAGTAAGAGATGTGAAGGAACTAAAAATAACCTGGGAAACGTCAGAAACTCAACCTGTCGACTCAGGAACAGTCTGGATGTATCGTCTGGCAGAAACTTCATCTGCTCTGATGAAATGATCAGAACTGGATCTGGCCAACGCTCGGTTCTTATACAGAATGTTTCACAGAACAGTCGACGCTTCTGTTACAACTATAAACACACCGTCCTGACTCGACGTATTTTACTAAAACGTGGCTCATTTGAGCTAAAGGAGCCAATCTAGTCATCACTTTTCCATCCTACCAGGGACTGAGCCTCATCAGAGGGATGGGAGCACAGGTGAAGAAGACTGTGATGAGGAGAAAGGATCTTCGTCCCCAGACGTCCGACAGCGCTCCGATCAGCGGGGCGGACATGAAGGACAGCAGACCCTGCAGATAGGAAGCAGCATCGTTAGAGGAACAGTCCTGACTGACCGCTGCAGCAGCACAAACTCTACAAACATGACACCTGCACTAAAAGATTCATTAACATTTAATTCAAAGTCTTATCCTCTTCGAATAAAGTGTTTCTCTTTTCAGCAGGAAATAGCAGCTTGTTTTAAATAAATAATTTCTCAATAAAAAGCTCCAGTTCCAGTGAGATTATTTTACTTACAACAACACTTTTCCCCACATTTTAAGTGAAATAATCTGCTAATGAATCTAGAACTTAAAATTCATTACTATTGATGATAAACTTAAAACAAGCTCATAAGCATTACTATACAACATGGTAAACTAGCAATACGACCAAACTGAGACGTAGTTTCCAGTAGAACCAGTCGATGCTCACCTTCACTCCCTGGATCAGGCCGTTCATCAGGAACGTGTGCTGAGGGAACGTTTCATGCAGAACCTAAAACACACACCTGTTACAGAAACACATTTGATTTTCTGAAACAAGCAGGTTGTAGTTTCTGCTTACGGTGAGCATTGGCGTGGTGAGTAAACCCCAGGCGAAGAACTCCAGAAAGATCACCACCACGGCGTGGTAGACGCTGGGCCGGCCGATGCCCTGCTGCGGCTGGAACACAGAAACAACCAGAACTCAACACACAGCTCAGGTCTGGTACATTTCATCCCAACTTCCTGCTTCCAGAGAACCAATCAGCTCTCAGTTCATCCAGCCAACCAGGAAGAACTTGTTCTAATGTAATAAAGTCTACTCTTAAATCTGAACAAGGCAGGCTCTTCAGACTGATCTGATCTGTATTAATGTGTAATAACTCCAGAGTTTCCGTCGTTTCTCCACCTACCTGGCAGCCATGTTAACATGAATAATGTGAGCCCGGGCGCCTTGAGGCCACCATTAAACCAACAAAAGCCCCAGATAAAGGTGAGAACCGGACCAGAACCGAGTCTTCCCTCCCTGTGAACAAATAGAGACGTTATGATCCGACCTCAAGCACCAGCAGAACCTGGAGGTCCAGTTTCAGCTTCACATCGGGTTTAAACGTTCCAGAACACAAAGGTCGGTTCTGCTGACGCTGACAGAGACGAACAGAAACTCTGATTGATTCATTTTCATCGTTTATTGTCACTGAGAGTTTCCTGACAGAGAGAAGAAGTGGAGCAGAGAACCGGACCGGCCTGATGGCTCTGAGCTGGACTTAACCTGCAGAACCGGAACCAGAACCGGAACTGGATCTGGAGCCATGTTTAGCTGCAGGTCCTAATGGGGTTCTGGTTGCTGCTTCCTTCCTGCAGGTTCTGGACTCTGTGTTACCGTGGGAACAGTGAGAAGCTTTCATTTGATTGGTCCAACAAGAAAATACATTTTACAGGTGAATCTCAAACTGGGACATTTAAATTTAATTTCCAATAAAAATTATTTTTAAAACAGAATCTGTCCTGCCTTTCACAATGACCCCAAACATAGAAATGGGAATACAGATGGAAAATTTAGTGGAAGAAAAAAACACACACAGGAGAAACAGGCCTTGAGAGAAAAGTTTGCATTTCACCTGGAAAGAGTCCAGAACCCAGAACCGTTCTGACCCAAACAGAACCCATCTAAGCAGCCAGCCAGGTCAGAACCAGCAGGAGGAGCTTGACCAGATAATCCAGCAGGTTAATCCAACACGTCCTCATCTTCTTAAACTTAAACTGAGTCTGGAAACAGAAACTGATCCAGAACCTGATTCACTAAGGAAACATGAAGAACCCAGACAATAAACTGTTGCTAGGCAGATTAGTGGGAAGCATTCAGAGGTCCAGTCCAGAGTTTATCTGTAACCATCCAGAGCTCAGCTTCATGTGGACTTCCTCTAAAACTATGAGGAATGTAGAGAAACTGAGGGCAGAAGAAGAACATCAGATCTGGACAGAACCACAGAACCATCATCAGTAACAGACCTGATGCTCCAAGAGTCCAATTGATTAAAACTTTTCTTTATAACTTCACCAATTTATGCACTAAAACTAACATTGATGCTACTAAACCAGCTAGCATTAGCATTAGCAACCAGCAGCTTCATTAAGTTTCCTGTCTGGTTTCCTTTAAGATAAACTTCTTTTATTTCCATCTGAGCGTTAAATACATAATTCACATTTCTGGTCAAATATCTGAGAGTAGAAGGAGACATGATGACCTTTCATCAGAACAAGATGACCTTGTTTTACCGTTTTCCCAGAATCCTCAGCTGGGGTGAAGCGTTTCACACATTTTGGTTTAATCTGCTGTTTCTCCAAATCTTTAAACTCTGGTCAAAATGTAATGTTGAAATTGATGTTGCAAGTGGTCTATGTTCATTAAAGTCCAGATTATAACGGTATTTAAAAGCTACTGAAGCAAAAAGTCATGAATTAAATGTTACAGTTAGAGCTACAATTGATCCAAATTGTCAGGATCAGTTTTGCTGGACAATAATTGTTATCACGATAAACGATAATATTGTTGTTTTGAGACCATTTTCCACTAATATGGAAAATTATATTATAATATTACAATATTTCTGTATTAGGGCCTAATAATACAAGAATATAAAATCAAAGATCAATAAACTTTAAATACAAATCAACATTTAACACTGGAACTGGAAAACATTTTAAATATATAAACAGAAACAATAAATAAAATGAATTATCTGTAAACAAAACTGTCCTTCAAAATAAAAGAGCTGGTTGAGACCAAATCACCAGACTGAAAACTTTTATCATCCAGTTATTGATGGAAAAACAATAAATAATGCAAATGACTGAGTTTGTTTTCATTTATATGATTAATTGATTTATTGTGACAGGCCAAGTTGTATTGTGTATCTAAATGAGCAAAGAGCTGCTAAAGGTTAAAATGATCAATAAATAGTACTTTAAATATGTTTAATTTATTTATGTGTTTAAATCTGGAAGTGTTTGTTTTAAGTGTAATTTTGTTGAGATAATAAAGAAAACTTCAGATCTTCCAATCATTTCCAGTCTGCTGGTTATTTTTGTAGTTTAATCCTGAAATTCATCTTCATGTTATGGGATTTGTAATAAAGCTGCAGTTTTATCAGGTGAACTGTGTGAAGATATTAATTATTGTTTGTTTATTTTGTCCTGAAAGAAAAATGGGAGAAATTCTGCTTCATTCATGTTTAATTAAAAAATATATATTATTACACACCTTCATGAGAAATTTAATATTTTTATTGTCTATTAATAATAGTTTACTTTAATTGGGGAAAATATGAATTTATGAACAATAATATTTCAGATACACAGAAAATGTTCAGAAATGGCACAAAAATTACATTTTATAATTTTTTATCAACTTGTGTCATTTTATGTCATACAAAAGCACATAGTAGATCATTTTTATTATATATTATTATTATTATTTTTTTTTTTTTTTTTTTTTTACAAATAAACATCTGAAGTGTTTCACTGAATCTCTACCAGTTTTGAACATCTGTAAACATCTACATCATTATGTAGCTTCTTAGTTTTTATTTAGAAATGGTTTTTTGATGTAGGATATTCTGAAAACATTTTATAGTTTCCTCCATTCTTCACAATTATTAACCTCTTTGTGAAAAATCTAAACATAAACCAAAGTATAAAGTGGTAAAATGTGTGTAAATACTCTGCAGGGGGTGAATATTTGTGTCCTTTTTAGTGAAATATGTAGATATTTTATTTCTGTGATTTTGAGGGGAAAACGTGAAGTCAAATCGAGTCTTTTAAATCTATTTTTTCAGACATTTTCTGTGTGAGCTGCGGTGATGCGTCTGTTCTGGTGTTAAAATGGACGCTGGCGGAGCGCCGGATCCGCAGCGAGCTGCTCCTCCAGCCCGCCCCGGGGAGGACCGGCCCGGCCCGGCAGGGGGCTGTTATGTAACACCATAATGGATCCATCCCGACCGCATCAGCACCGCCGCTGTAAGCCCAACCTGTGTGTGTGTGTGTGGGTCTCCATTAAAGCCTCCCTCCCACCGTCACTCTCCTCCCAGAACAGAACAGAACAGAACAGAACACGGCCATTTTGGACCAGACCGTCCAGAACCAGAACGACCTGCTTGTATTTATTTATGTTCAATTTCAGCCTCAACAATTAGAAATTAAAACCTGCTTCACATAATTCATAATAACAAAATTAAACTGTGATTTAGCTCTAAAATCAATAAAATGGCGTCGAATAAATCACATTTCTAACGATTAACTTTTATTTTTTTATTTCAAGCGTCAACGTCCGTTAATTCCATGTTACGTCATAAACGTGACAATTTATTTAATTATTTCCGCAGACAGAAACAACGGTTCAACTGAGGTCCATACAAACAGAACCAGAATCTCTATAAAAACAACATTAAACGTCTCGGTTCGGGTCTGTTCCAGCGGTAAACATGGCGGCTCGGACACTCACCACCGCTCCGTCCTTCATGATGATCTTCTTGACCAGCACCACCCGGCCGGGCGCCGCCGGAGCCTCCGCCGCCATGTCCTCACACCTGCTGCGGGTCATGAAGCATCCTTGCCGCGTGGATATCCGCGGTTCTCCGGGTGCTTCCAGGATTCCTTCGTGTTTTAGCCCCCAAGAGGCCGAACCGAGCTAATTATGAGATAAACCCCGCAGACTCTGGAAGATGTATTGTTGTTTCCCCGCTCCTCTAGAAGACGTCCAGCTCAGTCAGTCAGCCCGCAGTACTGGTGATGCGCACAATTAATGACGCTGTCAAGTTCCGCCCAACCATGGCAATACTTCCGGTCACGTTAAAATAAATAAGAGCCTGGGATCTATCGTGTAATTTAAAAAAATAATTAAGTTTGAAATGTTATTCGATTTCAAAAATACTTCCTTGATACCAAAAGGAATTAAATATTAATTGAATTTCTTCAAAGTGTTATTGTAGATGCTGATGGCTGTGGCAGGAAAGATCTCCTGTAGCAGTCTGTATTGCAGCAAATTTGAAGAAGCCTCTGACTGAAGCCACACTATATTTTCTAAGACAATCTCATAAAAATGATGTAAGTTAAAATTTTGAGATTGAAGTAAAAAGAAAAAAACAGAACAATGGACAGAAGTCACAATGTTGACTCTTTCTCTTTTCTTTTTTAGTTTTATATCAAAATTCTTGCTTTTTTTCTTCACAAAAGTGGAACTTAGAGATGTTGGTAGTGTGATGGTTTGTGGTGGCTTTGCAGAATTTTGAGATTAAAATGAGAACTGAGGAAAAAATGTCAAAATTTTAGGATTAATGTCACAATTTTGAGAGTAAAGTGATTTTTGATTTTAATAATGCTAAAATTTTGAGTAAAACAAATATTTAAGCATGTTTTCCTACATAACTTATATACTTCATAAAAATGTTTGACAGACATATTAACTTTAAAAAAAGTGTCTATGGAAATCTATTAACTGGTAAATTATTGATAAGATAACATAATTACATTGAACTGAATACTTGTTACATTTCCCAATTGTATACAAAAAATAAAACACTAAAATTTGCCTTACAAAGTTATGGATTTAAAAAATGTACAATTTATAACAGCTCTTTCACCAGTGGATGGATGGATTCTTTCCATAATATCCACATTTTTGTCCATGTTCTCATTGATTTTTTTTCATACTTATCCAAACTACAATTCATAATTTTTTCCATTTTCCCTGATTTTATTGGAAGTCTAGATGACGCGCACGTCCAGGTCTTTTATTTTGAAATTTAATCTATTTTCTTTCCTGCTCTTCTGCTTATTTTGACACCACGGTCCGGTTCGGTTCTGTTTTTATGTTTTGTTGTTGTTGATTTTTCCTATTAAAGTCCAGAATCAGGTTGAGAAGAATCAATATGACGTCATGTCAGAAATGGACATTTTCTCCCCAAAATCTCAGTGACGCATCAGAGTCTGGAGCTGAAGGAGATGTGATGTAACAGATTCACGCACAACATTCACGTCTTCATAATAAAATGTATTCACGTCAAAAACGGCTGGAAAACGGTTTTCTTTGATGTGTTCAAATAGTAACACTTTCAGATGAATAATTTATAAAATCCCGCGTCTTTTATCGCTGTTTTACTTCGTCTTTCCAGAAATATCCGTCCACGTGCGTCTTATTTTGAAAATCCTGAGGTTTCCTGATTGGTTTGACAGCAGCAGACGAGGTGAAAAGCTGAGCGGATCACGTGTAGCGACTGTGGTTCTGGTACTGTGTGTGTTCGTGCAGGATTGTGTTTAAATGAATTAAACATGATCCAAACGAGGCGACGGGAGAAAAACGTGAGCTGACGTCATCCATCATAAGAGAAACCGCCATCGTCTGATCTCTGGAGGCCGCTTTGATCACCTGCTTCTGCAGCAAATAATAAAAATCATGATGAGGGTTTATTGGTTTATTGTATGGGATACAGATGCGGCCATCTTTACCATCGTCATAATTAGAAAAAATACAGTCAAATTTGGTTTTAAAATGGAGATTAGAGGAATTGATTTGCCTGAAATATTCAGATTTTGAACTGTTTTCTGGATTTGCTCACATGTCAGATTCCTACAGAACAGGATTAGGGCCATTGGAAAAAAACTGTAATTTATTAGATACATTTGATTACTTGTAACAGATTATTTTTTAGAATTAGATCACCTGTTTAGATTTTTCAGTGAATGTATTGCA
>CAEGAD010017988.1:0-12496 GCA_903067055.1 Poeciliopsis paucimaculata | reverse complement strand
GAACATGCAAACTCCGTGCAGAAAGACCCCGGGCCGGGAATCGAACCCAGGACCTTCTTGCTGCAAGGCAACAGTGCTACCAACTGCACCACTGTGCAGCCCTACTTCTATCGTGTTTGAAATAAATAAATAATAAAATCAAATAAACGAAAGCAATTAATAAAAGATATGCCTGGTTCACAGTAGTGCACTGTTAGCAAACTGCTAACCACTTTAATCAGATGAAGGTGAACACAGATTGTCTTTCGTGGTGCTTTAGTGGAGTGAGTGTATTCATTGTGTATCCTGGTCTCTGTAGGCAGTCTACATGTTTTATGCCCTGGCATTGGTCTGTGATGACTACTTTGTCCCCTCACTAGAGAAGATTTGTGAGGTAAGAAGTCAATGCCGGTCACTCTTGCACCTCTGCTGAGGATCTCTAGACCGCCTGTAGATTTTCTCTACAGGCTCGTCTTCCTGTAGAGAAAATCCTCTCTCTCTCTTCTTCTACTGTCCAAACAGCGTCTTCAGCTGAGTGAGGACGTGGCAGGAGCCACCTTCATGGCAGCTGGCAGCTCAGCTCCTGAACTCTTCACTTCAGTCATTGGTGCGTAGCTTTTTGAACTTCATACTGACCCTAAATGTCTTTGTCCGTAAGGTGGCGTCTGTAATCTCTCTGACACATATGCAGCCGTTTGTTCTGTCGTGCAGGAGTGTTCATCACCAAAGGCGATGTTGGTGTGGGCACAATTGTGGGCTCTGCCGTCTTCAACATTCTCTGCATTATTGGAGTGTGTGGCATATTCGCTTTGCAGGTACAAAACAAAACACACACACAAAGTTCTTCATAAAACAATCAAGTTTATTAGGTGACAGACAGAAACGTCTTGGCCGCATGATGATCTAGGTTTGATTATTTATCTGTTTTAACTCCGGAAAAACTTTTGTGCACTACTTAGAGTCGTTCACAGAGGGGAAAAAGAAAAACATCTATATGTGGAGCTGTTCTGTCACCACAGCATTTAATCATAGTCCTCCTGTCTCTGTGTCTCAGACCATCCGTCTGTCCCGCTGGCCTCTGCTCAGAGACTCGGTCTACTACACACTGTCTATCTCTGCCCTCATAGTGGTAAGTGCCGATGGTATTCTCTACCAAAGTACCAGTTTGTTGGATGGGAAAATATTACTATCAAATACCATAAATCACATCAGTGATAGCTTTCCTTTAAGATCAGAAAACCAGAGTCCACATCACGTGTAATGCTTTGCTTCTCGTCTCTCTTTCATGCAAAAGTTTATATATGATGAAAAGGTGGTTTGGTAAGTCATGGAGTTTCGATATTTACCACAAATTTGGTAGAATTCCAATTTTTTGTTTTGCTCTCCAGGGTAAAACACGGTTGACTGGTATTTTTAATCTTTAGGTGGGAAGCTCTGACACTGATTCTGATGTATTTCGTCTACATTTTGATCATGAAGTAAGTTTAAGACTCAACCACTCACTTTAAGAAACGTTCTTTTTTGTGTATTCTTTATGTCATTCATGGTCAGGAGAGACTTCTTCCTCCTCATCACATCCATTCTGTATATTCAGTGAAAATCAAAACCAAGGGTTTGGGCATCATGACCCCTAACAGTAACAACAAGTTTTTATAACTCTACATCCCCAATACAGAACTGTTTGCTCCCATCATGAGTTATTTTTTATAGTTTGTTACATGCAAACTATTGGAACTATATCCCACAAGTACATTTATTTCCAGTAGTTTAATTAATGTTATGATCAGAAATGTCTATGTAGAAATATACAAAAAATAACACCTCCATTTAGTGACTAAATTGAGGTGTTTATTATGAAGAAGAAAAATTCAAAATCTACATTTGGGGCCTGATTGACCCGTTTCTCCATTGGGTCAACATTGCTTGGGGTTGGAGTTGGGAGTCAGAGTTGGTTTGAGTCTGAAGTCTGTTGAGATGGAAAAGAGGACGTTGTCCAGGTTGAGGGCGGTTCTGGACAACACTATCCACCCTCTGCACGTTGTCTTCTCCCAGCAGAGGAGCACTACCAGCAGAACTACTTTCTACTACATGCCATTGGGCTCTATAATACAGAGGGAATTGATTGTTTTGATTGTTTCTCTTTGTGAAACAATTACAAGTTTTTACCATGCATTAGGTTTAAGGTTTGTTTTGGTTGTGTATGTATGTGGGCATAATTTGGATTAATAAATTTAACCTAACATATAAAGGACCTGTGTTAGTCTGACAGAGTAGAGTAGACTAAAAGATTTCAGAACTAGACTGTGGAGGATCAAAACTGAAATAATTAACACTAAAAGCACAAATAAATCAATCAATACACTTAAAAGCCACCAATTAATTTAAAAAAGAGAACTTTTTATTTTTATTTCTTCAGTTTTGTTCCAACAAAATACATTTTTAACCATTTGACTTTTACTGTTTTCAGCTTTTCTTCCTTTGTTTTTATTCTTACTTATACATAAATTAACTTATTTTTTTCTTGTTTTTTACCCCACAACGCCTTTCACTTCCATTTGTTCTTTTTACTTTTTTCTCCTCTTTTTACTTTAATGTATGCATTTCTGCATCATTATGCACATGAAGATGTCTTCTTCTGCCAATTGGGTTGTTAGCTTTACACCACTTAGCTCCATAGTGAGATGTAGCTCAGCAACCTATTTAGAAACTAATGCCCTATCTCCTGACTGCTATTTTCTGTGTGGACGGAGCAGAACATGTAGGGTTTGCAGAAGTTGAGGATTGGTTTGTATTCAATGTGGGATGAAATTGTCGCAAAACCTGATGGTCCAGCCAACTAAAAAGTCTGTTTTGTCGATGAAATAAAGTAAAAATTATTTTCTCTGCTGCTCTCACTGCTTTTTGTAGAGCTTTCAATTCTGGCACTTCGCGTCTAGCAGCTTTTGTTCAGTTTGCATTGTAATTAGTGTGATGATCTGGACCTCTTAGGGATGACAAACAGAAAAACTAGGAGCAAACTGTATTTCTCAACACTTTGTATAACCACAGTAAATAACTGAGAGCTAAAACACACACCGCATCCAGCTAACCAGATCGTAGAGATAAACAGGAGACATGTTGCAGGTCCACAGAGGACATGAAGGTGATCTGACTTCCTGTTGCAGGTTGAACTGCTACATTGTTCGTTTCCTTGAGAGACAGAAGAAGAATCCATCTGGTTCAAGTAATGGAGCTGCTACTAACGCTGAACTAGATGATGGCTATGACGCTACAGCTGTTCTGCTGAAGAAAGGTACAACTTTTATTTGACTATCACGTCACAGCAAGTTGTTCAGAATGATTGCTGTTCACCTCTGGTTAATGTCCTGTACAGAGATGGTGTCCTTCAAACTCTCGACAAAGTCTTCTTGTTCCTTAGCCGACCTGTGTCGGTAGAGTAGGCTGGTTCTACTGACCAGATGGGTCCACTAACGGACCCTAACTCTGTGTCTGACTGGTTTGAATCCTGAATAGGGCAGGAGAAGCCTCTCATGAGGAAAATATTTCATTTTTAGAATTCATTTTCTAATTTTCTTTTCTATTTTTGCAAGCTCGAATTGATGGATAGTCTTGCTACAACCCAAACTTGTCTATGGTTGCCAGTGTCATCAAACGTGTAGGGAGCATGTATCTGATTCCGGCCCACAGCAGAGGTGGACCGTGGCCCGCAGCTCTCCTATGTCTGTCCCGTCCAAATGTTCAGAATGTTCAAAGTTTATTTCCTCTTTGGTTCTGGATTAACGCGATAGAGAATAACTGTTGTTTACACCCTGAGAGGACAGATACTTGCTGTTCCAGACTATGAGCAACTCCAGGAAGTCAAATAACGATCCAGCTGAATTAACCAGAAAGCAGTTAAGGCCGATGGAGCCAGTTCAAGTATGTGGCATGCCGAAATAAGTGAATCTTCATCGGTAGAGCATGCATGAGAGTAAGTGTAGGCTCATGGCATGACAAGATGCCGCCGTGGCGGTTGCCCACGTTGCCCATCTTCTGTTGTTTATGTGAGAGTTTTAGCACAAACAGCTGAATGGTGTCGACATATTCTCTGTTAGTCATGGTGCTGCTGATATGTGTGTGGCTCTTAGCAGCAAATCACCACAGAAAGCCATCTGTGCTGATGGTGGACGAGCTGCTCTCTGCGTACCCCCACCAACTGACCTTTTCCGAGGCCGGCATGAGGATCATGATCACCAGTCACTTCTCTCCAAGAACCCGACTCACCATGGCCTCACGGATGCTCATCACTGAGGTGAGGTCAAAGACACAGAAACTTAAATTGCTTTCATCCGGGGTGTGAAGTCTCGCCTCCAGAGGTTTGTAGCTGTGGTAGACATGTGCAGGGACAGGACAGAGCTTGGGCCAATTCGGCAGGAGAGCCATGTCTTAGTGCCCGTTTCTTGCTGCCTAATCTTTACAACAGCAATAGGGTCCAGAAGTGTGGGATGATGGACTGTACTGGCATGAGAGGAGTACCAGGCAGTGCTCTCTCCTGCTTTGCTTCATCCTAATTTGCATATGAACTGCGGGGGCTTGGACTATGCTATGGCATTGCTTGTTCCTGGCTGCTGATCTGTAGCTCTCAGGAATCTTCCCTGCCAGCTGTGGGCTTTGAGGATTGAGAATCAGAGAATAAATGTAGCTGTTTTTAGAGGTTTTCTTTAGAGAACGTTGGAGAACAGCCAGTGTCATGAAGACGGAGGAACACAGCAGACAGATCAGGGAGAAAGGAGTAGATTTTAATTAAAAAATAAGTTTGGTATAATATGGCTGCCTCCACTTACATTGATAGGAGGGTGTTAAAAAAAGGAGCTCAGAGACCCAAGGTGACTAGATGTGCTGCAGAGAACCACAGCAGAGAAAGGGGGAATATGTTCACAGGACAAATAGTCATGGAATCATCTGACCGTATGGATGACCAGCTAGAAGTCATTGTTGAAAGAGATGAGAAATGTTCTTGTATTACGCTATACCAAGTTCAGAGGACCCCAAAGCGTTTCACACTAGATTCAATCGTCTCGAACTCACTTGGCCCTCTGACCACCACCAGCTTGCTCAAGGACACAACAACAGAGATGGTCAGAGCGGGGATTGGACCAGCAACACACTGATTGCTGGACAAACTCCTACCAAAACTTGCCACCATCTAAGGTTAGCCAGAAACTGTGTAGGCTTCCCAGCAAATATGGAAGAGGGTGAAAAGTTCAGTTTGCCAAAAACTGAACTTTTTGGCAAAACGCTTTGCATGTAAGACAAAAAAATTTTTCAATAAAAGTCTCTTGTCTGCGTTAATACCTTTCAGATAAACTTTGAGTTGCCCTGCTGCCACTGCTCTAACCTCCTTTTTAAGGGTAGTTTTTCTTTCATTGTCACCACATACCCCTTCAGTAGGGGTTATGGTTGAAGAGTTGTTGTTGCAGAGGCAATTGAACACTTTTTACCAATTAGAATAAAACCCCGTCTCTATCAGAACTGAGCTTATCCTTACTTCGTGTTGCACAGAGACAAAGACTAATCAGCACACGGACTCTGACCAACGGCGAATCAGACATCTCTGTCAAAGGCGGCGGTAGACGGGGCATCGAAAATGGGCTGTCCAGGGCAGAGAGGCGCCTCAGCATTCGCCGTGAGGATAGGGAGGCGGGCAACGAGACAGAGAACGAAGACAACGAAAATAATGAGAACGATGAAGAGGAAGAGGAAGATGAAGGAGATGGACCTTTTGTGCCCTTCCAGTGCCCAGGTGAGCTCTTGAAGGCAATTCTCCACCTCTGTTGTCCCAAAAGCCAAGTTAGCAAATCTTAGTCCTTTTTCAGCTGCTGACCACTTTTGATTAAATTCCTTTTATGGATGGTGAATGCTAGTATTTATGTTCTTCCACCGATTTTCCCTGACTAATCGCTGTGTGCTGGCCGGTGCAACGTGTCCATCTTATCTCTGAACCATCTCGTTCTGTGTCGGCCTGTGTGTCTGCAGCTGGTGTGTTTAACAAGCTGAAGTGGCTGCTGGCCTGGCCTCTGTGCCTGGTGCTGTTCTTTACCGTCCCCAACTGCTCCAAACCTCGCTGGGAGAACTGGTTTATGCTCTCCTTTACTTTTTCCACCCTTTGGATTGCCTCCTTCTCCTACATCATGGTCTGGATGGTGAGTTTTGTCCTTACAAATTAAGACAAACCCAGTATTGCATTCAGTGTTGAGGGTTAATGCATGACCTCCTCAACACAGTCAGGTTTAGAAGCCGTCTGCACCTGGAGCTCTTTTATGACTTCCGAGGCGTAAGGCACAACCTTCTGTCTCTGTGTGTCAGGTAACGGTGATCGGCTTCACACTGGGAATTCCCGATGTGATCATGGGCATCACCTTCCTGGCAGCTGGCACCAGCGTTCCCGACTGCATGGCGAGTCTGATAGTGGCGCGGCAAGGTAAGACATCTGCGAGGCGGCCAACGAGCAGAGGTACCAAAAGTCTTGACTAGAGTCCCTTTCTGCTCCTCCCATTTTGCATCCTGTTCAATGCATCCTCTCTCAGGAATGGCCACGCTCTGCCGGTGAAGTGTGCTGCAGCAAAGACTATGATCTTCAGTGTTACTGGTGTATAAAAAAAACTATTTAAAATTGAAACAAGAATCACTTAGCCTGGCATGAAGGCATTAATCCATTAATCCAGGGGAAACCCTGCATAGATGACATATCTGGTTCTGATGTTGAAGTTCCTTCTTTTTTCCAAGGTTAGCTAATTTTGCCCCATTAATGGACTGATACCACCTAGAAAATAGAAACATTTTTCCCACCTTTAAATCTGGTGTACATTCCTCTGCCTCTACCAGTATGGGGTTGGTTGGACTCCTTAAACCTCTAGAACTACCTTCATTCTTCGTGATATATCTTCATTAAGGTGCTCATTAGGATGTAGTGAGGCAGCTGACCAATCTACAGTAACTTTGTTACCAGATGCTCTCTGGTTAACAAACCTGTCATCAGTTCATCTGCTCATATTTTGCAGCATTATTGATAACGAGGTGCTGTGGATGCTTTCTTTTTTATTTTACTTTTCTCCTGGCTGATCCCTTGGCATTTTAACATCCTTTTGACTAATTTACTGATTAATTAAAAGGCTAATGCCACCTCTGGATTTGATTTTAGGTTAGGGCTCCCTTATGCCATAAAGCTCTCCACCTTTTGTTTGTGACCCATGCAGAAAAATCTGCACCTTCTGGGGAAGAATTGTACCTTCGTGCCCAGATCAGGTCTCGATTCCTGCAGTGGAAACACTCATTACATAGCATTTCATTACACTTTTCTATCTGTTTATGTATTTTTATGTAAAACAATCAAAACAGGTACGCAGGGTTTGTCAAATTATAGAAAGAATCTTTATGATTTCTAAATTATTTATTTCTATGTCATTAGCTTTAGGTTGTGTTCAGACATTTTCTCTTTTTTGCCCCCATGTACAAGAAGTCCTACCTCAAATTGAAAAGGTAGCCACTCGTCATCAAGTGTCGGAGCGTAAATAGAGACTTCTTCATTCTCCCAGCGTGACAGAATGACGGCCAAACAGCAGAGTCTAAGAGAAGCCTCCATCAAACAGGTTTGGAGGGGAGCAGATGAATCACATGGAAACAAGCGACCAAGGCGTTTCCTGTCATCTTGGTCCAGGAAGCTAAAAGAAGATGGAGGGAAAACAAGCTGGCAGGAGTCCCATCCTCCCTGCTTTCATCTGTGTTTATTCTCACTCTTGCCATTAAATATTGAAGCGGCTGAGTATGCGTGTGTATGCGCCTGTATGCGCGTGTATGGGCGTGTATGCGCGTGCAGGTTTAGATGTCTGGAAGTGGGTTATGTCAGGCAGGGTGACGCACAAGCACATGGGGCCTCCCATGGCTACAAAGAGGTTTTTTTTTTTTGAAGTACAGGCTTGACTTTTGGATATCAGTACCACAGTCAGCATCACTAATCTTCCACATGCCCACCCACCTTTAACTCTTCTGTCTCTCCCACCTGCCTTTGTTTCTGCCCTTCTTTCATTCTGTCTATTCTTTTCTGTTGCTGTCTGCAGGTATGGGAGACATGGCCGTGTCCAACTCCATCGGCAGTAATGTGTTTGACATCCTGGTGGGGCTCGGCCTCCCCTGGGCCCTGAAGACACTGGCCATTAATTATGGCTCTGCTGTAAGTCCAGCTATAGACCTCCTAATGATAAAGCTTCTAATATTTACACCACTGTGACTGTCTTAATGTCAACCTTTTGACCAACAGCCTTTCTTTGAATAGATCCAAATCATCTGAGAAACATCATGTATGTTAAAAACGGATCTGTGTATTAGTACTGGCAATAAAGGCAAATGACTGAATTTGAATTCAGTGTTTGTCCTTCTAGGATCTCAGGTCCTTTTTTGTGTCTTCTTTTTGTTCCCATTTCAGCATTCTAATATTTGATGCAGTTCTGACGTAGAAAGAAAAAGAGAAAAAACATTTAAAAAAAAAAAAATTTCACATGCCTACAGTCTTTGACAGGCGTGCCCTACTCACTGTTGAAAATTCACCTTAATACATTTGATTACTAATATTGCATGTTTTATCATTTTTAGGGTTTTTTCTTTATTTTATTTTAAGGCACGTGTGTCAAACACGAGGTCTGGGGCTACATGTGGTCCACCAAAACTTCATGTGACCATCTAGCAGCATCACACAAGATTGTGATTGACGAGCGCTAAGACCCGCCTCCTACCTCTGATTGGTTGTTTGTAAGCACTGGGAGAAAGGAGAGGCGCTCAGTTTTTTCACAGGTTTTCTGTTTCACACCATATTGTCTTGACATAGTGACACTTCAAACAAATATGTAAAATAAAACAGTTTTAATAAAAGTTACATGCTGCAGCTTTCCCCGCTGTACAGTGCTTGGGTTTCTAAAGTGCTGTATGAATAAAGCATGGTGCTGTTGGTCAGAGTTTCCATGATGAGTAGTCGCCATCAAAATTCCCATCATTAATGTAGAACCACCCGAAGCAACATATTGTGCTTTTCCATCGAGTTCAAAATTACTTTATTTATCCCAAAGGGAAACTGACGTCTCCATAACTCGTACCACTCAAGAATCATGAATGGTAATGTGGATGGTAATGAGATGGGCACTACCATCTCATTACCTCTGTAGTAGTCAGTCTTGCAACAAATGTCAGTGGGCCTCTGACTGAAGACCTTTGCAGCATGACGGTCTGATGACATTTGAACAGGTCAGCATCCAGGCAGCAGAGACAGCGTTCCACAGTAACATGTCCTGGTGGACGTTCTCATTTGCTTTTGCCACTCCTCTTCAACCATCTGTCTGGACATGTGGTTATTAAGCCAGGCAGAGCTCGAGACATTGGAGTCAGGGACACGATCTACGCTGTTTATGATCAGTGGAGGAGATGGTTTGAACTTCCTCCTTCTCTCTCTGCGTCCTTGAAGCCTCCTGTTCAGTTCCTCTGGGATTTGAGGCTGTAGTTAAAGTATCTTTATGCACATAAAAAGAGGGTGTGCTTTGTTGTTTTGTTTCACTCCCACAAACTCTGGAACAGTGATAATACCGAAATGAAATTTGTGCAGGAAGATCTCCAGATTGTGTCTGATAATGTGCCTCATCTCTTTATTCCACAGATTAAGCTGAACAGCAAAGGGCTCATCTTCTCTGTGGGACTCCTGCTGGCGTCCGTCTTCCTTACGGTGAGTTTGTGTCTCACACGGACGTCTGACTCTTCTCACGTCCAGCATCTGTGCTCGTGAGCCTCATGTCCCTCTGCTTGCTGCGATGTCCAGGTGCTGGGAGTCCACCTGAACAAGTGGACGCTGGACAAACGTCTGGGACTCACGTGTCTCTTGCTCTACTCCATCTTCCTGTGCTTCTCCTGTCTCATCGAATACAACATCTTCACTTTTGTCAACCTGCCAACGTGTCGGGAAGACTGAGACGCACCAGCATTGACACACACACACACACAAACACACACGCACAAAGTCCGATTCACAGGTAGCGTTACAGAGGCGATAGGTGGAGTTTGACAGAGGATCTAAGTCAGAACAGACTTGTTTCTGAGTCTCTTTTGTTTTTGGAGAGGTCCCACTCTGCTCTTTTTTGGGTGCTTGTTTTCCTGCTTGGTGCAATATGGAGCTGCTCTGGCGTTTACTCCCAACCAGACCAGAGTGTGGGACTTTTTCCAGGGGCTGAGATTGGTTAATAACAAGGCGTCACTGTGCTCAACACACACACGCGCGCACACACCAACTCACACCTTTGTATTACTGCATGCTTCTCACATAAACATGTTTTATTTTGAAGCTCCTGTGTTTAGGTGTGACGTTTCCTAGCTGCTAACTCTTCCTCCTTGTTGAGGAGAGTAAAAACGATCAAAGCAATGACGAGTCCGAGGTGGGAGGAGTCAGCGCAGCGCTTCAGCTGCAGAGGAGTTGTTTGGGTTGTTGGAAGTCTCTCGGTAGCAAACAGACCCAGTTTATGCACATGTGCACATTTTGTCCAGTCAGACTCACTTTGTTCATGCTTCAAGTGTGTATAGACGTGTGTAGAGACGGTCTTCCTCTTCTACTTTCAGACATAAAACTACAGACAACCAGGGCATTACCTTTTTATGAAGTGACTCACAGTTGTATTGTTGTTGTTTTTTACTCCTTCTTGTATATACCCTTCTCCTGTATATAGCCCCCAGATGATTTATTTATTATTTATTCATGACAGACACACACACACGTCTCACATTTCTCTCACAGAAACAAACAGAAGAATACCACTTAAACAGAAAACAAGCACAACGTCTTCTGAGGGATTGATCTGGAATTCTGCGTGTGGATGTCAGGAATGTCCGATTTGCACTGACCAGCTCCATGAAGAACATCCTTATAAAAAGAAGAGGATCTTGATTTTATTATTATTATTATTATTTTGACCGCTGCTTTTGTCCTCTTAAAGACTCCGAGTTAACAGACACAATACAGATGGGTTCAAAGTACTTCCTCTGTGGTGGAATGAGATTGGACCAGGGCTGACCGTTCTGCTCTGGACACGTCTTATTTTTGGGAGTTCTTCGTATTTTGTATATCTGGATTTGTCCACTTAAGTTTTGTGATGAGTCAAAATGTCCTACTAGAATTAGAGCATGCACTGTTGTGATTTAATGTAAGCTGTGAAGGCTGACAACGTCCTTCGAGGCGGTGGCTGACAGTGAGACCAAACATGACTTTCTTACAGATGAGCTTTGGCAACTCCTTCAGTCCAGACAGCTAATCCAACAAAACAAAGACTGTTTCAGGGTCTAGTTTACCCATCAGTGCTATCCCGTTTCAAATCAGCTAGTTTTTTAAAGTACAAATCATTCCAATCGCATGTTTCTGTCTGTTTTGGGAGACAGAAACACGTGTCTGATAGGATCTTGTCTGTTTATTTTTTATTTTTTTTGTAAATATCCAATTCTCTAAGTGGGAAACTGGGTTTGAAACTTATGTGATGCAGTAACTATAAGCTTACTCCCTTGTCAGGCTGCAGCTTTAAAGACAATGTGAGGTCTAACAATACAGGCTGAGACAAGACGATACATGGTTTTGAGTTCATGAGAATGAGACAAGATGGTAGCAATATCTTTGGGAAATTTTAATCCAGTTTTCTTTGTTTTCACAAACACGGTAAAAGGTTTGTTTGCCTTGTGCTTCTTAAAGCTCACCCTCAGTTTTAAGTTGCAATGTTAAAGCCAGTCCTGGTGATAAGTTCTTAAACTGAAGACGATACAATGCAGTCCAGACTCATTAGGAACACTATGAAATGACCCTTTAGTTTTATCCCAATAGGAATGCAGATGCTAACTTTAGCTTTGTTAGCAGCTAGCAGTTAGCCAGTTGACAGTTGGCCTCCTCTTCAGTGTTTTCTGTACCTGTGTGTTGTGGGCTAGTCTAATGACCAGATTCTGTTAGTACAACTAAACAACTTCTTCCTGTCTGACTTCAAAATAAGAGTCTCAAGGGTGGTTGCAAAGGATGGTCAGGATTAAAGACGCAGTTATCAATGTCTTAGGCAAACTTCACCAAAGTCACAGATTACATGTGCAAATTCAGCATCCATCTTGGAAGGCTCTCGTTATGTGGGATTCTGTAGAAATCAAGTCGACATTTGATATTTATTGATTCAGGGATGCTCTGGCTCTTCTGGAGTGAGACTCAAGTTTTCTCACTCCGCCCGGATAGATCTGGAGCTCTTCCTATAACCACAGCGGTACTTGGACAGTTCTCTGTGAGGCCCTGATCATTCTGCAGATGTTTGTCTGTGTTTGTTGGTCCTAAGCTCCAGGTGAATCCAGTTAGGATGTTCTTGTTTCAGGTCAGACTTTCTTCCATTGCTTTTAAAGCAGGTGATTAATATGGAGGCCCCTAGGGGACATTTTTCTTCTTTTGCGTTGTCTCGCAGTAATGTACTGATCAGTTCCTGCAGCATAA
>CAEGAD010017969.1:0-21560 GCA_903067055.1 Poeciliopsis paucimaculata | reverse complement strand
GGTCATGACCCAAAGCTCATGACCATAGATGAGGGTAGGAATGTAGATCGACCGGTAAATCGAGAGCTTCGCTGTTTAGCTCAGCTCTCTCTTCACCACGACGGACCGGTACAGCGCCCGCTTCACAGCAGATGCTGCACCAATCCGCCTATCGATCTCCCGCTCTCTTCTTCCCTCATTTGTGAACAAGATCCCGAGATACTTAAACTCCTCCACTTGAGGCAGGACTCCCTCCCCGACCCGGAGAAGGCACTCTACCCTTTTCCGGCTCAAGACCATGGCCTCGGATTTGGAGGCACTGATCCTCATCCTGGCCGCTTCACACTCTGCGAACCGCTCCAGCGAGAGCTGCAGATCACACCCCGATGAAGCCAACAGGACCACATCATCCTCAAAAAGCAGAGATGCGATCCTGAAGCCACCAAAACGGATCCCCTCAACACCTCGGCTGCGCCCAGAGATTCTGTCCATAAAAATAATGAACAGAACCGGTGATAAAGGGCAGCCCTGGCGGAGTCCAACCCTCACCGGAAACGAGCCCGACTTATTGCTGGCGATGCAGACCAGACTCTGACACAGGTCATACAGGGACCTGACAGCCTGTATCAAAGGGCCCGGTACCCCATACTCCCGGAGAACCCCCCACAGGAATCCCCAAGGGACACGGTCGAACGCCTTCTCCAAGTCCACAAAACACATGTGGACCGGTTGGGCGAACTCCCATGCACCCTCAAGGACCCTGCTGAGGGTGTAGAGCTGGTCCAGTGTTCCACAACCAGGACGAAAACCACACTGCTCTTCCTGAATCCGAGGTTCGACTAGCCGACGGACGCTCCTCTCCAGGACCCCCGGATAGACCTTACCAGGGAGGCTTAAGAGTGTGATCCCTCTATAATTGGAGCACACCCTCTGGTCCCCCTTTTTAAACAGGGGGACCACCACCCCAGTCTGCCAATCCAGGGGTACTGCCCCTGATGTCCATGCGATATTGCAGAGTCGCGTCAGTCAACACAACCCTACAACATCCAGAGCCTTAAGGAACTCCGGGCGAATCTCGTCCACCCCCGGGGCCCTGCCACCGAGGAGCTTTTTAACTACCTCGGCAACCTCGTCCCCAGAGATTGGAGAGCCCGACCCAGAGTCCCCAGGTTCAGCTTCATCAATGAAAGGCATATCGGTGGAATTGAGGTCTTTAAAGCATTCCACCCACTGGCCCACAACGTCCCGAGTCGAGGTCAACAGCACACCATCCCCACTGTAAACAGTGTTGGTGCTGCACTGTTTCCCCCTCCTGAGATGCCGGATGGTGGACCAGAATCACCTCAAAGCCGTGCGGAGGTCTTTTTCCATGGCCTCTCCAAACTCCTCCCACACCCGAGGTTTTGCCTCGGCAACCACCTGAGTCGCATGCCGCTTCGCCCTCCGGTACCCGTCATCTGCTTCCGGAGTCCCAGAGGCCAAAAAGGCCCGATAGGACTCCTTCTTCAGCCTGACAGCATCCCTCACCTTAGGTGTCCACCAACGGGTTCGAGGGTTGCCGCCACGACAGGCACCGGCAACCTTGCGGCCACAGCTCCGGTGAGCCGCCTCGACAATGGAGGTACGGAACATGGTCCACTCAGACTCAATGTCACCCACCTCCCCCGGAATGTGTTCGAAGTTCTGCTGGAGATGGGAGTTAAAGCTCCGTCCCACCGGGGATTCTGCCAGACTTTCCCAGCAGACCCTCACAACATGTTTGGGCCTGCCAGGTCTGACCGGCATCCTCCCCCACCACTGGAGCCAACTCACCACCAGATAGTGGTCAGTGGACAACTCCGCACCTCTCTTCACCCGAGTGTCCAAGGCATACGGCCGCAGATCCGATGAAACGATGACAAAATCGATCATCGAACTGCGACCTAGGGTGTCCTGATGCCAAGTGCACATATGGACACCCTTATGCCTGAACATGGTGTTCGTTATGGACAATCCATGACGAGCACAGAAGTCCAACAACAGAACACCACTTGAGTTCAGATCGGGGGGAGCGTTCCTCCCAACCACTCCCCTCCAGGTCTCACTGTCATTGCCCACGTGAGCGTTGAAGTCCCCTTCAGAACGAGGGAGTCCCCAGGTGGGGCACTCTCCAGTACCTCTTCTAAGGCCTCCAAGAAGGGTGGGTAATCTGAACTGTTGTTCGGCCCATAAGCACAAACAGTCAGAACCCATCCCCCCACTCGTAGGCGGAGGGAGGCTACCTTGTGTGTTTTTATTTTATTTTATTTTTTTTTACCATTATGAACAACTGAGAATAAGGTCTCTGATAGACTCTATATAATAATTAGGTGAATTAAAAAGTACTGTGTTCATTAGTCATCAGGTCAGAGCTCAGGGTTGTAAGGATAATTTTCTCTGCTTTATGGGTAGACAGCTCTAATGAGACCCACATCTTAGAGTCTATGATCCAGGTTAATATTTAAACATATTCACAGAACTGCTAAACAAATTAGATCATGCAAATCTTTTAAGTCAATTGGACTTTTCAAAACATTACACATTATACATATGTTTTTGCCTGTTGTCATCTTTGGGAATATTTCCGAAATTCAACTAAAAATATTGAAAAGCAATTATGGTTTTGCAATAATCAGTAAGGTAATGTGAGGTGGTACTGTAAAAACAGATAAGTGAATTTAATCCAAAAGAATTTTAAAAGCATCCCCACAGTATGGTACTGCCACTAATATGTTTCACTTGGTATATACAGTGCTCTGCTGGATATGCATTGATAGCTTTCCAGTACACATAGTACTTTGCATGTAGTTCAGTAGGTGTAATTTTGGTCTTATCTGACAAGAATTAGGCTTTGCACTTATCAAAATTGATGAGGAGATGCATGAAACTAAATATTAGGCAATCTTGGAAGAAAACCAGTAAGAGGCAGGAAAAGACTTGAGACTTAAATGACGGTTCACCTTCCAGCAGAACAATAAACAACATCATAAACAAGCAGCCAGAGCGACAGCCAAAGCTACAAGGCAATGATTTAGATCAAAGCACACCCATTTGTTAGAATGACCCAGTCAAATCCCAGACAACTTTAGCATATCCCTGTCCCATTTTATTTTTCAAATGGTAATATGTATATGGAAAAGGGCCAGGTTTAAGTACTTACAAAAATTACGTAAAAAATAGTGAAAGAAAGAAAATAATATTTTTAAAGCCTCATAGAGCTAGTAGGACTAATGCACAAGTCTGAGAAGTATCAGTAGCTCTGCATTGTAGGTGTACCAATACTTTTTTATGTCATTAAGCTGTGTTATTAGTAAATTCTGGATTAAAGATAACACATTTGCTTTAAAAAATATATAAAAAAGTTTTAGCATGTCTAATCTCAACTATGAGATGGCTATGCGAACACAGAAATTCATATTTTGCCAATGTTCTGTGTGGCACAAGGAACATTTTTGGCAACATTTTTGTTGCCATGTATCCTCTGCTAGTTAATTCCAGTCTCCACCATAATAATAAGCTATACCATATCATAGTGAAGGTGGGGGGAGAGGGAAGTCGTTATCCTAGCAAGGGGAGATGTAGAGCACAGTCGATTATCCCCTAATTAAAACAGATACCTCCCCCATGAACAATGTCCCATCTCATCTGTGGACTGTGCCGTCTTAATGTTAGGTGCTAACTGCCTTCAGCACATATGTCAGTCCTCGTTAAGGGACTGTGTCGTGTGGCAATGCCCCTGCGTTTAATGGCTTGTAAGGAATGTTAACACTCACTATTTGGCTTCCTCTTTTCTTCTTCTGGGTGCCACAGTGAGATGACAGAAACCATATGACTGAGCTCTCTTTAGGGATGTAATTGCAACCACAGAGCACCCTGTCGTTTGAAACCAGGTCATTTATAGAAACTAAATGACCCTCATTTTGGTCAATTTATTATGTACACCAGGCCTTGAGAACTGCCCTCATTCTTCATGGAATAGATTCTTCAAGGTGTCTGAAACATTCCACATTTTTTCTATGATAAGATCTGGTTGACTGTACACACATGGTGTCAATTTCCCATTCCACCGCATTCAAAGTATCGATATCTGGTCACCGTGGAGGCCACTAGAATACAGTCAAGTCATGTACAAGAAACCAGTTTGGATATTCTGAGCTCTGTGACACGGTCATTATCCTCCTGGTGGAACATGCCAGAGCATTATGATGATGAAGGGATCATTTTTGTTGCTAAACTGCCACTCAACTCAATATTTAGCATTTTTTGGACCAAACCTGATCAGTCTCTTGAAACTATTTTTTCCAAGCTCAACTTCAGCAAACTGTCTTCAGCATATCTTGATGCACTGATATGCCACCATGTAACTGGCTTACACTATATATGTCAAGAGGTGAACTTGATACAATGTCCAATGAGTGAACATTGCACTGGTAAAACACTTAAATTTGCAATTAGTTTCAGTTGATTTTTCAGAATTAGCTTCTCATCAGCCCCATTCTAAAGTATTTAAAATGAGCAGTTATTAGTGGTTGATTGCTGAATTATTTATCAAACTTTGATGGTGTATTAATAAAGTACATTTTGAACCCTTTCTGTAATTATTTAAAATGACCAATCAAATATGAAAGCACACGGATGAAGCTCCCGTCTCTTAACAATTAAATGTTTTTCTCTTTTGTACTTCACTTCTGCATTTATTAAGCAATAACAATGGCTTAGAAGCATAAGTTTACTCTGCCATTAGCCTGCAAAGCAGTAAAAGCAAATGAACTGTCACTTCTCATGGAGTGTGCATGTGTGCATGTGTATGTGTCTTCAACACAGTAAGGATTCTTATAATGTCAAGAGGAGAGCTTCCTTTTTCTCTCTTCACTCAAGTCCCCCCACCCTCCTATATATGCATTCGTGTTGTATTATGAAAAAAGCAAACATGATTATTTTTGATTTCCCGTTTGCCTGAGCATTACATTTGGCCCACCCCTCTCTCCCCCGACCCTCTTGATTGAGGGCTAATGAAAAAGCTGTCCTGAGCGTCGCTCTCTCCCTGTATCCATTAAGAATAATTAGACGTGAACAATTTTGATGCCTGTAACCTCGGCGAGTGTGGCTAATGGTGTTATAAATTGCTCCTTGTCCTGGGCCCTGCAAGCATTGGCGCGCGGCGGCGGGGGTGAGACGCTTAATTCAAAAGCACTCTGTCAACAGCACTGATTTGTGTGGTTAATGAGAGCGTTTAAAACAACAGGCGCAGCTCATGCATCCTAATGCTGATGGCAGGAGCAGGTTCGATAAAGAGGCTTGTCCACCATAATTAGCCACGACAAACGCCCGAGATGAAGAAACAGGGGGCTGAACACTGTGCGCCGTCTTAGAAAAAGCCCGACCTACTTTTCCTCTAACTCTCTTCTTATGTCCCTGTTAACAGAATGACTTACTGACTTTTCTGTCATCCATATCGATGTGAGAACTTGACTTCAGTCTTTTTTTTTTTTTTTATTATTCAACTTTTCTTTCATTTCTTTCCTTATAGTATGTGAACTATGTATGTTTCCAAGGCAGTCAAAAGATTTGAAACTCTCTGGGGCAGAGCGGAAAATCATCTCACCAAATCTCACATATTTTCCTCTTAGAGATTCATCCTTCTCTGCTGATCCCCACTAAAACATTTCATCATTAAACTGCTCTTTTTATGTCCTCCTCCTTGTTTAATCCTTACTCATTCTCATCTTTGTTGTTTACAGCAAAAAGCAGATTTCTATTTTTGCTATTGTCCACTATATTCCTCACTGACAGCTTTTATTGCAGCTTTTCAAACAGTAAAAGGATGAGATAGCTGCATGCCTGTGGGTAAAAAGCCTCAGGCTAGGAGAAAAAAGAAGCATAACTGCTGCAATGTGTGGAAGCTGGCTCTTTGAACTGAACTGAAGAATCACTATGATATTCAGAGACGTGAGGAGGAATCAAAGCTATTTGTTTATTTACAATACACAAGCCTAGCTTCACAACCACCGATAAGTGACATAAGTAACATGGATTAAATCCTTGTCATGCACTCTTTTAGAAGGCAGCATAAAAAATAAATTTACTTTTTTTTTTTTTGAAATTACACATAAAAATGTGTCTGATCAACCAAGCCAATTTTATGGACAATCAAAAAAAGATTATACAAGTTTGATGTGTTGACTTTGTCTTCAAATTACTAAAATTTTAAACCAATCACGCAACAGTGGGAGGTGATAGAAGAATACATGAAGGCCCCGCCACACACTGTAAAAGAGGCAGAGGACATACTGTTAACATTTTGGTGCCAGATACAACAGCACACCTTCAGGGCAACTATGGTTTAGTGGAGTTTGTGACTTGACTGGTCAGGGCAATTTTGGCATCAAAATAGGAATCAAAACAATGTAAAGATTTTTGCCTGATTGGTGTATAACAATAACAGCAGAACAAAAATCAACAAAAGGAAATACATGAATAAAACAGATCTGGATTGCAACATTTGTGAGATTAGTTTTAAAGAGGCTGAAATAGGATTGGAGTGGTGTAAATCTGGTTCACATTCATTCTTGCCAGTGCTTTAGTATGTTTTAATCAGCCTCAGTATGTTCTCTGCAGCTCTTCCAAAGTATTGTGTCTGTGTTTCTGTAATAGATGCAGAGGAAGAGAGTGACAAAGCCACGTCTGCTTTAAAAGGTGCTCAATTCCCTTGTAAATGCATGCTGACAAGATTAATTGAGCATCGCAAATGGTAAACTCCGAAACCCACACCAAAAAAAAAAAAAAGAAAGTTGGCACATGCACACAGATGCAGGTGTTGATACACTGATAAGGAGAGGAGATTAAAACCCAAACACTGATATATGCACATAAACATATACATATTGCAGTCATAAACCCATATTTATCTGCTTGAAGTCCACCTCTTTATAAGCAGCATAAACACACATGCATGTGCACGCCTGCTGGCCTCTCTCATTCTACTTCCACGTGTCTTGCCCGACACAAATGACTTGATGGGCAGTTAAATGCAGGGGTCGAGGGTTAAATGAACACCGTTGTTTATGAGGATGCGATGTGAATCCATTTGCATTCTAATATTCTCTCTATTCTGAAGACACGCACACACATAGGGCCCGTTATGGGCAAAAGGGAGGGTGTGAGAGGACTGGAGATGACTGGTGGACGGCTTGTTTTAAAATCCCATTATCAAGTTATTTATGGAATTCATGGCCTGACAACCTCTGTGACCTTGTTTTGTTAAACATGAACCAGACACGATTTCGGCACGTGGTTCTGCCTATTAACTTTTGTTTTCAATAGCCTTAAAATGTCAGAAACTTCAATCACCCTTTAGGCAGCTTTGCACTTGTGTGTTTTGGCCCCCATGGAATAGACACGTGGAAAAATGGGCAGAATCACATTCATAAATTTACTTATGAGCATACATGCAGCCAATGTCATTCATTTCTGTCAAATGTTTGTATGCAAACATGTGAACCTGCATGAAAATATCGAAAAGTACATTTTAAAAATACACTGCATATTTACCCCCTACACTCGGTATCTTTTTGGCTTGCCCATTCAAGGATCCCAGACAGACAGGCACCCCAAACTAGACAAGACACCTTTACCTCCTGTCTATGTTGGTTTTAGTTTCTTTTTTTTTTTTTTTGTTTTTGTACTATGACCAGTCACGAGGTACTAACCACACAACCACGAAATCCAGGTAAAATGTCTGTCCACTAAATTTTGTGCCTGTTCAATTCTCTTCAATAGCTTAAACAACCACAAGAATCATTTGGTGATTTTTAGGATGGAAAATTGTGGTCTGCCAATAAATGCATTTATTTTCACACATGCAAGTGCATCATGTTGAATACATATTAATTTGTGTATCCGCATGCTACATAATCGCACTCGGTGTTTAAATGACTCATTGATAATTTAGCAATATATTCCATTGAGGTCTACATTGTGTGAAAAAAAAACTTAAAAATATTGACCTACAACTTTTTAAAAAGTTTTGCTGTAAAAGTCAACATTTTCCATGGCTATTGTTTCAGCTGCTTATTGTACCATGTGCTCTTTAAGCTCAGAAACACGCTGGGCAGAAAAAACACAATAAGTTTTTTTTTTTACATTCCTATTATTGTGAAAATAATGTTAGTAAGCAATAAAGGGTTGTTAGGAAAAATACAGATTTCTTTTCTTTTTTTTTAGATTAACAGAATGTACAATTTTGCTAACTAAAATTGGCCCTGGCTTTTAAAAGTGACAAAGATGATTGCATTGTTGCCTTGCGTCAAGAAAGTTCTGGCTTTAGTTCTAGGGTTGGAATCTTTTTGCATGTGTAAGTTTTTTGTGGGTACTATAGCTTCCTTCCACAGTTAAAAAAAAAAAGTTAGGTTAATTGGTCTCATAAAATTTGCCCTTAGGTGTGTCTCTGTGTCGCTCTGTGACGGACTGGCCAACTGTCCTAGAGGCACCATGCTTCTCAGCACTAGCGGAATAAGTCAGAGTAAACCTTAAATATAAACTCTCTACTGCTGTCTTGGCTCAAAAACGCGCTCAACCCAAACTGTTGAAAATGACTATAACTCAACCTTCTACCCCTGACATCACCGCTGTACCTCCGACAGAGAGAAAAGGGGATGTAAGTTCAGCTGATACAATTTACAATCAGTCGAAAGTTAACTCACACTTTGTGAATAATGTCAGATTTGTTGTGTGTAACTCACCCGGCTCCTTTGCTGGGCTGGCAGTTTTGGCGGGTCTGAATCGCTGCCAACAAAAAAGTCTGGTTCATCTCCAAGACGAGGAACAAAATAATGCGTTCAGTTTTTGGCTTGTCCTCGCTCTCTTTTTTCAATCTTTTTGACTTTGCTGTTCCATGGAGCTCCACTCATGTTAACTTAGTCCGTAGAAATGCTTTAGCTAGTTTTCCATCTGTTGCCAAGAGACTGATGATGACGTTGATAGACGGCTGGTGACAAGCTTTACCCAGAATACACTTGGAGACACTACGTACGATCCACTTGTAATTTTGTGTCATAAAGTTAAATGTAAGTGTGAGAGTAAAGCCAGTCACACACTACAACATTTTATTCAATATTTTACACCCACTATGTCACTAAAATTAGTCGGTCTTGTAAAGATTTTAGCAACCATGATTCAACAATGACTGGGGCACCTTACATACACTATACTCAACGTGAGAGGGCCCGCATTCTCCAGCTCTCATCAGAAGTGATAAAGGCTTGGATCTCTAAAGTCTTATTCTGCCTGCTGCCCCACAACCCCTCCTGAAACTCCGCCCCTGCTTCTCAGCAAATAGCCACTAAGTGCAGTCTGTCTGCAATGCCACAAGGACATAGTGAATGGATAGATTTTGTTTTAAAATTGATGGGCTGCTTGTCACCATGCTCAGAAGAATATGAAACCATATACAAAGTCCTTGGTGCATTTGCTCTAAGTTTTGTTGGTTAAAACATCTTTCACTGTACATAATTTGCATTAAATTTCTTTAGAAAATCCCACACTTTCACTTTGCAAATAGTGCTGCCATTCATTCAGTAAACAAAATTCCCTTTAAATCTATCACTTTTCTGGTTGCTCCACCTTTTAATTACACCATTTAGTGTATGTCCGATATGTTATGATTGGACCTAATTCAGTGAAGAATTGAGGTTTTATAGTCCTAAACTGTTCCCCTTTTTTATCTACCCACAAATGTCTTAGCTGTTGCACTGCGAAGACCAAGTTTTCAAAGAGGGCAAAAGTAAAATCGAGCCATAAACTGCCCGAGTGAGTCTTACATTATTTAACGAGGTCCCAGCTGTGAGGCATAGTAGATTAAATCCTCCACATTCTAACATATGCCAGCTAAAAGTCTGTAACACCAGTGTGAGCCAGCGCCACCAGGCAAAAACAACAACAGTTATGCAGCCCTCATGTATTTTATGATACTTTTCCAGTCCTTTGAGAGAATCAAGTCATACAAAGATGAACATTTAGCAATCAAATATGTCAGCTCTGGGTATGCCACAGGCCACACTTCCCTATTCCATGTTGATCCTTAATATATGGTCTAAAAATGTAGTCAATAGTGTTAGAACTGAATAGATTCTAACAAAATTAAAGGACGATCCTTTAATTTTGGTAATGTACAAACATGCAAATGTTTAATGCAAAGCAAAGTTTGCAGTGTTTTAATATTAATGAAATTCAAATATATATACAGTAGTCTGTATTATGCTATGTAGCCACATGCTTTCTTATTTTTGCATACACAGCAAATGTAAAATCGAAGTGACTAAAAACCTACATTGACAGAAAGCATTTAATAAAATGTTATTACATGGAATAAACACTTATTAAAGCAAACTTAAGACAAACAAAAATAAAGACAATAAAGCAGCCACATTAACTTTAAAATGTCAACAAAAGAACAGTCTTAAATCAAAATAATGTGAATATGACTCACATTAATCAGTTAATGAACTCCCTGACTCATCTGGACTAAATTTCTCCTTGGAAATCAGAATTTCCAGCCGTTCCAATTTGGGAAAAGCTGTTGTTGAATTGTAAGACCCAATTCATTTTATTTTTTACATTTGCTATACACAAACTGTATACAATATTTAGAAAACATACATCCTAAAATATAACTGAGTTGATGTCCTTCTGTACTGATAATACAACACACAAAAACTAATAAGTCAGTTCAGTTTTAGTTACTTTTAGTCAGGTTTTACATGAGTGGTGTCTTTTTGTTTATAAATTGCTTTCTGTCTTCACTCAGGCTTTTTCTGGCTGATCTAAAATTTCCTTTGATGATGTGAAACACTTAAAAACCAAAAACAGAAGAAATCTGTATGGGAGAAAATACTTTTTCATCCTTAACTCCAGATCAGGCATTGCAACCACCATAACACACTCCACACACTTGATTATAATCTGTAGGGAAGCATGTTTCTTGATCCAAAGATGGTCAGTAGAGCCTCTTGGGCAGACAACCTGCTCTTCTTCCTCCACCCCTTATGTTAGTTACCTCTCAGGGGAGTGTGTATTTGTGTAAGTGTGTGTGCTAGAGGTGGCAGTGCTCCCCGGTGTAGTGTTAGCCTCAGGCAACACAAGGTAACATCAAACGATTCTTCTCTTTATGAGTTATTTATTTATTATACCCTCTCACTGTAGATGGAGTGAAGAGGAAAAGAGAGCCAGAGTTTGTATTTGAACAGGGTTGTATGCATTTGTCACCTGTGCTGTTGTGTTTTCATTCTGTCCTCAGACACCAACACCAGTTGTAGGAGCACCTTCCCTGGTGGTGAACAAATGAGCAAAGGAAGAGATTGGGGGGGTCTCTGCAGCTCTCAATATGGGACCCCCACCAGTCTCTTCATTCGACTTCCACTGTGTTCAAAGGATCAGGGAACCTCCCTCATTTATGGCAACCAGTTTTAGAGAGCAAGCAGACACACAGCATCATGGAGACCCAAAGAAGTAATGTGTATTGGTACTGTTTAGTTATGCGATCTACCTGCTCACCTTGGGATCACCTCATATTTAAATGACGTAGATTTGAAGTTGCTGTAAACACACATGGATCCCTATGAAAAAAAACAAAACCTAATAATTTGACAAGTAAATTTCTTCTTTTGGAGTTAGTATTTACCAGTATTGCACATCTTGATAACATTTTTGATTTTTTTTTTTTTTTTGCAAGATTTCTCAAATTCTGTCAGACTGGATCTGGATGAAAACTAAATATCAAGTCTTGCCACAAAATGTATCAAAATGTAACTTTGTCAAAGCCTGAAAAAAACATGCCTTGACTGAAATCAGTTATTAGCACCACTGGATGTGAGCTTAGGGTCTCTATTCTGCTTAATCTTTGCCCGATACCAAATCTTTTGCAGGCTAACATGTTTTCCTACATCCATCTTCCCACAAACTTTAAAAACATCCCTGTCTGTGCTGAAAAAAACCCCAAAAAACATCCCTACAGCATGTTTCTCAGTCAGGCATGAATGTTCAGAGTGATGAGTCTTATTTTCTTTTCCACAAGCAACTCCATCCCTTCTTGGTCAGGTGGTCCCATGTGACCAAGTCAGGTTCTTCCATGTTTGCTCTTTGCCACTCCTCTAGAGTTACTATGGTCTTCCTAGCAGACTTGGAAATTAATTAAATCCTTGCATGGCCATCAGTTTCACTCTATATTTGTAGTGTTACAGCCCCAGGCCTCTTGAGGCTGTGCAGGCTTCCTTTTGTTATGCAGGTTCAGCTGTGACAAGACACCTTCTTGATTGGCTGCTTGGAGGCTGCAGGAGAGCAGCCACGCCATTGGACCAGCAGAGGATTGTCAAGCAAATCAGATGGTGATGAGCCTCACCTGCTCCCTATAAAAGGCTCCTCAAACCATTCCTCCAGTGGGGCAGCTAGTAGGAAGAGGCCTTGTTAAGCTGTCCCCCACCTTTGGTGTTTAGTTTTAGTTTTGAACTAATTTGTTCATGCTTGTTCTGCTAAACAGTTTGACTCTTCTCTAGATTGACTTTACATAAGCTAGAAGCTTGTGTTTGAGAGGCTTGGTGCTCCTTTTGTGTTCTTTCTTTTGGGTTGTTTCGAGTTTACTTTAGACTTACTTGTTTGAACATTTTATAATTTAATTTGTGCTTAATTCTTAAATTTGTTGGTCCTCGTCTTTTGTTTTAATTGGGTTAAGTTGTATTGTGTTTTGGTTCTGTGAAACCATCTTTTGTAATAAAAATATTTACATTCCACTAGTTTTCTCTGGACACATCTTTCTGTTATGGCCCCTGAACCCTTAGACCTTGGGACGTAACAGTAGGTCCATCTACTGCTAACGCAAGTAAGTATCTGGGGCTTTTGTAGCACAGCTGTAAATTTTTAGATTGATTTGGATTTTGGTCATTTGATAATTGATTTGGATGCTTGATAATTACTGTCCCTTCTCAAATAATTGCTTGCACAAGGTTTTATTTTAGAGCATTAGATTAAAAGAGGTTCAATGAACAGGCACACTTCTGTTTTGATTTTTTTTTATTGGCGAAGAATTTGAAAAACTGAGTCATTTTCTCCCCCTGTCAAATCAACTACTTTAAGTTTGTCACCTGTAGACACAATAAACAATGTTGATGTTTGTGGGTGTACCATGAGAAAATGTAAAGCAAATTCAAATGGTATAGAAAATTTTATACGGTGCTGTATTTTGGCAGATATACTCATTTTGCTAGCAGACGCTTGAATAATCCAGAAAGCCAAGGAAAGATCACAACTCTTACCTACTTTACCTTTTGATTAATGAATACTAACTACTGGCTAAGTTTCTTGCTATGAAACAAAATCACCCAGATAAAATGGTTGGACGGGAAATGCTATGTCACAGTGCTTCGTCCCGACACCTCCTCCTCTCAAATGATATTCCAAATGAATATCCAACCTCGCCCTCCACAAAGTGCATTAGGAAAAAATCATTAGTGCAAATGGGCTTGAAGTACTTCTGCAAGAAGTGGGTGTCTGTGCATGAGGTGGTGTGTCATGCAGAGAGGGGGAGATTTTTTTCTTTCCTGCCCGTTGTTTGGCTTGCCCACCTAATCCTCTCTCTGCACAATTCTATGTCCATCTAGTCGGTGAATTTGTACCCCTCCCTTTCACCATTCCTGTGGAGAAGACAGGGTGCCCCCTGCCCCTTGTTCTCTTCTGCTGCAAAAGGGAAGTGCATCCTCATTCAATAATGTATCAGAGAGAATACAGAGCATGGGAGAGAGCTCTGACCCAGACGAATGCAGTCTCTCCATTATTTAGCATTTACAGACACCTTGCAGCTCATTTCTGACTCAATATTTAATAAAGTATGAGCGGGAGCGTATTTTCTAATATCCAGTTTGTTTATATTTTGGACAAGTAAACATAGTACGTACAAATTTAGAGAAGTCAGAAATAGGGTTACATGTTTACAGGAAAACGGATGTAGACTGACGTAGATATGATGCTAGCCAAAATATTACATTAAGACTTTCAGACCTCTACACACGCATGCACACAGGCATTCAATTTCACTATAATGACATAAGACTTAGAGTGGTATAACATATTTTCCAGGCACATTGTGCCATTTTATATCAATAGGTAACTATGTGATCGTCCTTTGTTATAACAACTTTGTATGCATCAAACATAATTTAAGAGGAATTTGACTTTGTAATTTGCCTGAGAAATAGTTTGTATGATTGCTAATTGCTGCTTTGCTAGGTATGACTATGTGGGGAAGGCATGGAGGAAGTGTGATCTGTGGGGCAGAGGCTAATCTGGAGGAACTCCAAGGAGGAGCTTTGGGTAAACAGGCAGTGCTATGTATAAGCAAGCTTATAGGCATTCTCGAATGGCTGCCAGGGGAAATTCAAGGATTCCTCAAACAAGCTTGAAAGAATCAAAGCAACACTCCAGGTATGTTATTGATAAGGGAATAATATTGCAGCATGATATAAAACAAGAAATTGCTGCCCTTTAGGTAGAAATTGCTCTAAACTCTAATGCTTCTTACATTCGTGAGCAGCCCAAATAAATGCACACATTTTGGGATTTTTGGAGTCAGTAAGAATTAGCTGTTTTTTTCACCCACTTTTGTGAACTGTTTCCAGTTTTAGTGTCCCTATTAAACCATTTGTGCAATGACTGAACAAAAATCCGTTTTGACAAGACAACTCTGTGTGCAGTGTTAAACAAGAAATCTCATTCACCTTATGATTTAGTTATTATTCCCAGTTCCAAAACCTTCAACCTCTTATGTCCTCCCATATCAACAAGCCTGAACACAGTTGAAGAAAGAAATCTTTCTGTTGGCCAGCATTGCTGTTAGATGGGTTTAGAAAAGGAGGGAGATATTGAAACCAGAAGTTGTCAAACCAGAAAAGTTTCTGTGCCTTCAGCAAAAACTAACAGGACACAAAAAATGCAAATCGTGACAGTCTGGAGCAATCAATCCAACTGTCAACATAACTGACTTTTGCTTTGGAAATAGACCAGAAACACAGTGTAATTCTGTTCTGTACTGTAACGGATTCTGTACTAATGCTGAATTAGTACAGCATTAGTACTATATATATATATATACACACAGTATATATGAAATTGCCTGGAGGAAAAATGGTTTTCAGATTGAATCCAACTGCATTCAGTTTAGGCCTTCCTATTTTTGCTCAGGTTAGTGAGGACCTAGTACTGAGAGATGACATAAAAATAAAACCTGTTGTCAATAAAAGAAACCTTTTTCTTACCTGGTCAACTTTAGGCTCTAATGGTACTTGAAATTATGTTTGTGGTCTGACTGTTGGTTCACTGCTTGATCTACTGGTAGTAACTGTGGCAAAACCTGTGTTGTGCCCTCTTCTGTCACTTTGTGTGGCGCCTTTTCTAATTCCAAGATCCAATTTTTTTTTTTGTAACCCTGGAGGAAAAAACGTTTTCAACATAGAGGCTCGCCCATGTTTCCAGAATAAATGTTTGTAACAAGTCTTTACTAGATCTGTTTCTATTATCCAACATTTCTCTCTATGTGACTGCAGTGAAAACTTTCCAAAACTCATCTTCATGCATGTAATGGAATTCCAATTTGCTGGAAAAGTTGTTTTTATGTCAGAATTGCATGTTTTAAAATTACTTAGCTACTTTTGAAGCCAATGGTGAAGCAAATTGTGATGTACTTAGATTTTTGGTGAATTTATAGTTCTAAAACATATGTCTGTTGATATCAGAGCACAGAAACATAACCAATCCCAATATAAAAAGACACTGGTACAGACTGGAACCAAGTAGCCACTAGTTACACCTTAACCTTGATGTCTTTTTACTTCATCATCTTCATTTTTCTTCTTCCATTTCACATAATTAAAGATACTCAAATGAAATGGACCCTCAGGAAAAGTGGCTTTGAGGAAAGATGAGCTCCTGGAGGAGGTTGGATAAGAGGCAGAGAGCCTGGGAATGGGGTATTGGCTCTTCAAGGATCACCCCTCCTTTTTACCTTCCTCCCTCCGTCTCCTTCCCACAGAGACCCACTGAAGTCAGGCAGAGTGGCTCTGGCCACAACGCAGATCAATATCATCTCCGTTATTAATATCAAAAGCACATTACTTTGTTTTTCGTCTGGCACTAAGCCAAATGTAGCTCGGAGGCCTTGTCCTGACCGCCTGCCATTTCCTTCCTTCCTTTCCTCCCCGCCCTCTCTGGCCATTTACCGGGCCCATAATTTACTTTGGTGAGTTTTTAGGGTATTGTTTTGTCAGGGCCAATCAGGGTTGAGTAACAAATGATCCCAGTGGAGTGGCGGTGGCTCAGACACAGCTACCCTCCCTTATATACTCTCCCAATGAGTGACACATATGGCTAGATACATTTTTGAAAGTTTCATATCTATTGCATTTTCCCTTGACTCCTGAAAAAACGGGGAAGAAGGAATAAAAAGGAGATGTGCCTACAAGGACAAACAGGTCTCAGGGTTAAACTTGACTGGTTATGCTGCCTGCCATCTCTTAGCGCCTCTCCCTCCAGGGTGAGGTAACAAACAACCATCTCCGTGGCCAGAATTAAATATGACAGTATTTTTAATTGGCCTGTTGAATTAAAGGGGTCATAGTGGTGCTTGTTGTAAGAAACAAAATATTGACCACTTAAAGGAAGAGAGGGGGAATTGATTTTCAAGGCAACAGCAGGCGTTTACCTCATACAGGAGAGCTGACTCTCTCAGGAGAGAAAAGGACCCTCACAGCTAGAGACACAGGCTTGTTTTATGTTTTATATGATTCATGTCTTTAATTTTAAGCTAAAAAAATTACTGGATTTTAGGACATAATTAAATTTTAACAATTTAATTTTACACTAGTGTTTTTTAACTTTTAATAATATGTTTAATCCAGTTGGAATTCAGTGTATTTTCCTCTTTTCAAGATGAATTTAACACGTTAATTTTGCAATGATACTATAGCATCCATCCATCCACCCATTTTCTTATACCCTTGTCCCTAGTGGGGTCGAGAGGTGCTGGTGCCTATCTCCAGCTAATGTTCCGGGAGAGAGGCGGGCTACACCCTGGACAGGTCATCAGTCTGTTGCAACTATAGCATGGTAATATATTTGAATTATGAAATTACAGAGCATCATAGAGGTAATCTTTTTATGTTACACTTCTAAGACAGGAGCACCATATTGGCCAGATGTGTAAATATAGTTTCCCTTTCATTTTGCATAAAATTATGCTTCCATCTGAAAGTTGAATGACCTCAAGATTAATTCTCATTTTCTTATTTTCACATGAATAGTTGTCAACAGTTATCTTTAAGTTTAATAATGCTGATGTTGGAATATTAAGTGAAATTTGCTGAACAGTGACATCTCCTCTCAGCTGTTTGCAGTTTGCTTCTCACTCCATATTGATGTCACGCACCAGGAGTTTGCTTTGGGCACCATTGTACCGGGTGCTAATTTATACTCTTTGTGGGCACCCAACACCAAGCAGCATGGGCAAACACCCAGGTGCACTTTCTGTTCCTCAAACCAAAGTGCAAACGAGAATCAATGGAATTAAAGTGAGAAGTGAGCATTGTTGTATGGGAAAAATGAGCCACCTTGGCTGGGGTGAGATGGCTGGAGGCTATATCATAGTGTAGATGATGTAGAGGCGTCTTGGCGAACAAAACAACACACACAGTAAGTAATTTTTTTCTGCTTCTGCTCCAGCAGAACAATGCTGAACAGACGGGTCCGCTGGGGATCCAAGAATACTTTGAGGCCATAAAGACTGCTACAAGGCAGAGTTTGTGTTGGTCTCTTTGTTGGGAGACACTCGACAGTGTTGATAATGATGTGAGCCGAGACATAACAATTACATCTGACAATTCATAGACACAGTGTTTTTAAAGTCAATGTTTTTTCTTTATAAACACACAACTAGAAAAAGCTCTTATTTTTAAAGAACGCAGCTTTTATCAAACGATGCCTGGTGCAGAGGTGAGAACAGCAGGTGGAGCAGACAGCAGGTGGTGGCTGCCACGCCATGTTGTTCTGTTTGACATGAGAGCAACGTGTCAATCAATGGCTTCCTCCTTGTTTCTCCTGTGGGGCCTTGTGCTATTGATTTCATACTGTGTTACAGTGCTGGGGGTGTTCACAACAATGCAGAAGATTCACACCACTGAAAAAATAGTCTTCCAAACATGTATCCTCTTTGCCACCCAATATATAATTTTCTAGTATTGGGGTGAACTGTTACAAAGAAAAACATCTGATTTTTTTTTTTTTAATAAAAGAGTTTTATTTAGGAAATTATTGAAGCCAAAGTTTTAGACTCTGCCTCACATGTTTTCATAACATCTCGTACACTTTGAATTTGTTATGTTTTCTTTTTATTTTTTTACAACCAAAATATTTCAATGTATTATCTTCAGCTTTTACATGATAGACGAGGAATCTTGAAATCCAGGCCTAGAGTGCTGGTGACCTGCAACTTTTAGATGTGTCCCTAGTCCAATACACCTGAATCAAACGGCTGGATCACCTCATTAGTAGCAGTTAAGTTCTCCAGAGATGCACTCCAGAGTCCTGCTAATGACCTCATTGTTTGAGTCAAGTGTGTGCTGAGCAGAGACGCATCCAAAATTTACAGGACATTTACAGGACACTGTAATGTAATGTAATGACACTGTAATGTTCTGTAAATGTTACTGGAAAGGTTTAATTTCAGTCTCAACCCACATAGTACTTTCCTTCACATGTTTGCTGAGCACACTGCATTACTTGTGGATAAATGGATGCTGTTCACACTTTTTCTTGAAAAAAAAACAAACTTGTTTTATCTTTCTTCTACTTGACACTACTTTGTGTTGACTTACCATACAAAATCTCAACAAAATATAGTGAAGTTTGCTGCTATAATACTGAAAAGTTTAATGGGTATGAATGATTTTACAAGGCACTGTGCATCTTCATTGCTCCCTTATCAGCTCAAGCTTAATTAAATTTATACATGTCCTTTTGAGTTGAGTATGGGTCTTTAAAATAATCTTTAAATACAGATGCACTTTTGAACAGTTCACATTCCCATCATTTCTTATTAGCCCTCTGAGGACAATTCATTAACAGCTCATTAAATCATATCTCCATCATGTCTGAGAGGCCTCTCTCCTGGCAACAAATGAACGAGGTAATAAATCCCATCATCAAATGATCGCAATCCCTTACTGTTGTGCGTGTTAACAAGAAGAGATTTTGATTGGTAAAAATATGAATGCTCTTTCAGTCTTTACATTTTATATCTTGTTGAAATATGAACGAAAAGATACAATCAGGATAAAGGTTTATATCTTCCTTACTCAACAGTTCTCACTTGGTCCTTTTTTGTTTCCGATTAATCCAAGATTTAGCGGTTTTTGCTGACAATGAAATGTGCCATATTGTTCCTGGATTTGAAAGTATTGTTCCTTTTTCTACAAAAAGGCCTTCCCAACAATCACTTGGCACAAACTGCACAGTGCACATCTGATCTTTCTGTTTGAATCACAAGGACTTATTTTGATGCATAATTGGAATGGCATGGATTCTATAATCACCGTTCATGCCAGCTTGCCAGAAGAGTTAAAAGAAGCTTACAGGAATTTGGGCAATAAAGCACAGTGAGGTCACCCATATTATTATGCAGTGGCCAGGCTTCATCTCTTTGCCTTTTATCTCTCTGAGTCTCTTATACTTTCCATCTTTTTTTTTTTTCTGCCATACTTCTCTTTCTACTTCCACCACCACCAGCACCTCCTTCTACCCTCTCGGTCTCTGTGCACGGTGGGGGGAAGCTGTATGCCGATGCTCAGGTAGAGAAGGGGGAGAAATCAATAGTGAGGCTGTTTGAAGTTTTCTGAAAGACTTCCCAGGGAAGACGCTCTTGTCAGGGTGATAGATAAAGCTCGCGCCTCAGTCAGCTTCGGCAGGAGGCGGCCAGAGCAGAAGAGAGCGCCTCACCTTTTTAAGTGGGGCCCTAATAATAAAACAGCATGAATAAAACATCCTGGCTGAACCATGCGCTGCATTAGTGCTATCGTCCTGTTATAAATGATACCGGTAGCCCCAGCGCCATTTGGGTAAAAGCCCACAGCACCGCTTTAAAAGTGGGCTGTGCAAAGTGAAAGGGAGATAGATTGATATGTGTGTTGTGCACTTATTTATTTATATTTTATAGAGCTCAAGGAAGAATGAGAGGGAATTAGTAAGCTTTAGTGTTCCAAGGTGACTTATTGTTACTTTGCTGCTTCTGGAAAGTTGGGGTGATCGGAACTGTGAAGTAATTATCTTTCCATGCTGTTCTTCCTCCCCAGTGACCTAAAAAGCAATCTAAGAAAGCATGGTTTAAAGGCTTGCTACAATTAGAGAAAAGAAGTGAAAAAATATTTGTTTTTTATCCTTTTTCTTGGCTTCTGTCTATATCTCTGATGTAGTTTCTCAACAATTACATCAGATATCCTTGAGCTCTACCATCCTGCATTTTTAAGACTCAGAGATGAGAATTTCTTATCATGACTTGTTTATCCTGCAGGTGGTGTCATGTCAAGACAAGAGCTTGAAGGTTGTGCTTTATAAAGCAACAATATGAAATTTTGTGCAAAATAAGGAGAACATTTTAATAGTCATATTTGTACTGATGTGTTTATTCAGTGTTAGAAGATGTGATGTGAAAATGGCAAACAGAGATGCACATGTTAAGAGACAATTTAATTATTTTTATCTGGGGGGTGAGAACAATTTTTACAAGTTCCATCTGAACTGGAAAAATAGCCAACTATCTGTACTTGCATTGCTCTTTATCATGGACGAGATCTGCAATGAGCTACAAAAACCGCAATCAGTCTCATTCACCTGTTTAGACCCACATTCACGCAGTTGAATGAAGTAAAGTGATACAGCTCATGAGATGTGTTCTGCTTATCAGAACAATAAATTCGGTTGTACAACCAGTTTCTTTGCCAGATATGGTAAGTAAGAAATCTTAAAAAGTTGTGACAAAACAGAAAAGTTTACAATGCTTTCTACATGAAAGCCCTCAAGGAATATAGTTTGAGAGAACTGTGTTACATAAAAAGATGTACCCAGAACTAATATACACATCAACCTTTATCAAAGTCTTTAATAGCTTTTTTTAGTCTTCCATATTTTTCTAGATATAATTTAAGAAATGTGGACAAAATATGACTTTCTGTAAAGCAGCTTTTAACAAAGATCAGATTTAAATTGGTTCTTTGCTAAATTGTATGTGTAAACTCAAGGCCCTTTAGAGAATATTAGACATTGTGATTGTTGATTATACTTTACTTTTATTAGTCTTAAAATGAACTGGGTATGTATGAAACCTGCTTTGACTTGATTTATCAGCCTTAACTAGAAGGGCTGAGATTTTACTGGATTAAAAAAGATTTGAATTCTGAAAACCATCACATACTAAAATGGAAATGAATAAGTAGGTTCGGGACAGATAAGGTAAACTTTAAAAGGAAATATATATA